>CM075987.1:137851-175630 GCA_038087875.1 Malacoraja senta | reverse complement strand
AGTGCAGGTAGATGGGACTAGGGGGGAAGTATGTATTCCCCCTAGTCCCATCTACCTGCACTCAGGTAGATGGGTGAGAGCGGGGGGGCGGAGAGGGGGAGAGACAGAGGGGGAGAGTCAGAGGGGGAGAGACAGAGGGGAGAGAGGGGGGAGAGAGGGGGAGAGAGGGAGGGGGAGAGAGGGGGAAAGAGGGGGGAGAGAGTGTGGGAGAGGGAGGGGGAGGGCGAGAGGGGGAGGGAGATAGAGAGAGAGGGGGAGAGAGAGAAAAAAAATGTTTGGCACGGACTTGAAGGGCCGAGATGGCCTGTTTCCGTGCTGTAATGGTTATATGGTTATATGAATATTCGTGAAATAGAACCCGTAGGAACCAACACGAGAGTTTTAAATATATACTAGGCCAAGTGCAGACCCGTTGGGTCAGTTCCCCCAATGTGTGGTTGCGGGGGAGGTGGGGGCTGGGGGGGATGGCTGCATGCGGTGTCACACACACTAACTATCCCCCCCCCTCCCCCCGCATACACGCTAACTACCCCCCTTGATATAATATTAATATTATTAATTTGCTCCTTTTAGGCCATAACCGCCCTATCCACTGATGCATAGCCCCCAACTCGCAGGCGCATCTAGAGAGGGAGGGGGGGTAGAGAGTGAGAGCCGAGAGAGAATGGGGATAGACAAAGAGAAAGGGGCAGAGACAGAAGGGCAAGAGACAGAGGGAGAGGGGGTGGAGGGGAGGAGGAGAGGGAGGGTGGGTAAGGGGTGGAAGGTGGGGGAGGAGGTGTGAGAGAGATGGGAGGAGACAGAGAGGGAAGAAGAGAGGGGGAGAGAGGGGGCTGAGAGGGGGGATGGGAAGGGGGGAAAGGGAGGAGGAGAGGTGGGGGAATGGAGGGGGAGGGATGGTGGGGAGTGGATAGGGTTGAGGGAAGGGGGTAGGGGAGGGTAGGGGAGGGGAGGGGAGGAGGGAGATGGGTTAGGGGAGAGAGAGGGAAGAGTGTGGAGGGAGGGGGAGGGAGAGGGGTGGGGGCAGTCCATCTATTCCCCACTCCCTATCACCCCCACTCCTCTCCCTCTATTCCCACACTCTCACTCCTCACCTCCCCCATTCCCCCCTCTTCCTCCCTACTCCCTCCATTCCCCTCAACCCCCCACTCCCCCCTCTTCACCTCCCCAGGATCTCGCCTGTCCTCCGGATCTGCAGAACTTGCTCGTTCACAGAGAGGAACACAGAACAGGAAACACAGTCAGAGAGCGTTGGGGGGTGGGGGTGTTGACGTAGCTCGGCCTCGCTACGCCCGCAGCCGTTGGTAACTGCCAGCTGACAACAGCCCTTGAAAGCCGGTAAGGCAAGACGCGTTCGCCCAGGAGCGAACGTTCACAGCAAAGACTCTCTGGAAACTCTGGAAACGCACAGCTGGAATGAGCGCGCAGGGGATGGGAGGGCGGGTGGGGCTTCGCGAGCTGCGCCGGCTGTGAGGAGAAAGTTCAGCGGTAGCGGAACGGAGCAGCAGAAATGATGAGGAGAAATTCAGCGCGTGAGGAGTCGCTGCCCCGAGATCTGTAGCTCAAAGAAGCTTTAGCGAAACGCAGCTGTAGAATCTTTGTTCTGCATCAATGGCCTGTCTCACGAGTCTGCGGTCATTGGCGGTGATACAGGAAGTATCTACCGCTCGTGGACCGCCAGAGACCGCGGGTTCGGTCAAACGCACACCGCCGGGGCCGTGCGGCGTTTGTCCCAACACCGCACGGTGCTCACAAAAAGTCAGCAATGTCCAAAAATAATTTCTTACTGCACAGCCGCCGTCAGTGAGGCACGAGTGCGGCAGGGTCACCGCCACAGCCGGCGCCAGTGCGGCACGAGCGTCGTGAGTCGAACTCTCACTGCCACAGCCGCCGCCAGTGAGGCTCAAGTGCGGCACGGTCACCGCCACAGCCTCCGCCAGTGGGGCACGTGTGCGGCACGGGCGCCGCCGCAGCACCGCGATCAGCACTACCGCCTCCACAGCCCCACTTGACTTTTATATAGCAAATTTCCATAACACCGCAAGCTCGTGGGACCGGCCGTACTGAGATCACTCGGCCCCCGCGCAGCATCCGTGCGGCGCTCCCACGGCATAGGCTCGGCGCTCTCGCGGTTGACGTGCGGTCCCCTCTTCCGGCGACGCCGCACTTAGATAGATAGATAGATAGATAGATAGATAGATAGATAAACATTTATTGTCACATACACCAATTGGTGCAGTGAAATTTGACTTGCCATGCAGCACACAAATAAAGATAACATCCAAGAATTTAACAACAACATAAAAACATCCCCCCACAATGGTTCCCACTGTGGGGGGAAGGCAGCAAAGTCCAGTCCCATCCCTAGTTCACCCATAGTCGAGGGCTATTGAGGCCTCTGCAGTCGCCGCTACGGCAGCACGATGCCTCAGGCCCTCTCGCCGGTTGATGGAGTTCTGGCATCGGGTGAACACTCTCAGCGGCCCGGAGTGTCTGGAGCGGCCGCCTCCTCCCAGTAGACCACGGCTCCCGAAGTCCACGAGCCGCGCTGGTCGATGCTCCGACTCTGGCGACCTCGTCGTGAGATCCCAGGCTCCACGGTGTTCGAAGCTCAGCGTCGCCCGCGGCTGGAAGCTCCACTGACCGCAGACCGCAGACCGCTGACCGCAGACCGCTGACCGCAGACCACAGACCGCAGCTCCGCGATGTTGGTGCCGGCTGTCACAGCACTCCGGAGCTTACTGCACGGCGACCCAGGTTAGGCATCACCCGCTCCGTGATGGTGCTTCAGCGCTGTGCCGCCGCCGAAGCTGAAGTCCTGGCCGGTCCCGGCAGGAAAACGCCGCTCCAGTCTGCCCGTAGGCCGCGAGGAAGGGGCGAAGATACGGCTCGGAGAAAAGCCGCATCTCCGACCAGGTAGGGACTGCGAAAATAGTTTCCCCCTTCCCCCCCCCCCCAACCCCCCACATAAAAAGACTAAAGACCTCCAAAAACATACACTTTTAACTAACTAAAAATAAAAAAAAGGGTGAAAAAACTAACAGCTGCTGGCAGGGCAGCCATACTCGACGGTGCCCCAGGTGGATGACCGCAACACCGTGAGACAGAGCCTAACTTTCTCGATATTTCTGCGCCTTTAATCCACAGTGGCGCAGAAATACACACACACACAGTTTTAATAGATACTAGACCAAGTGCAGACCCGTTGGGTCTGGTCCCCGAAAGTGCTTCACACCCCGGGGTGTTGTTCCCGATGGTGCTTCAGACCCCGGGGTGAAAATGTGCAAAAAAAAGATGGCGTGGTTTTCCGAAGAAATCGGAGAAAAACGGCGAAAAAAAGATGGCGGCGTTTTCGGAGAAAATCGGAGACAATCGAAGAAAATCGCGTGGGGGTGGGGGGGGGTGCATTGTGTTAAAAATCGTGTACATAAACACGACCGAATTTAATCAGGAGTGGCTATTCGTAAAGATAAATGTCATCTCTTTGGAAATGGTAAAAAAATATGGGCCTTTCCGTGCGCTGTGTGGGCCAGGGGCGGTATCAAAGGGGACTTGGTGAAAGTCAGGCGGACACAAGTCAGGCAGACACAAGTTAGTCAGACACAAGTGAGGCAGCCACAGAGTTTTATAGATAGATAGAAGGAAGATAGATAGATAGATAGATAGATAGATAGATAGATAGATAGATAGATAGATAGATAGATAGATACATAGATAGATAGATAGATAGATAGATAGAGAGATAGAGATAGAGATAGAGATAGAGATAGAGATAGAGATAGAGATAGAGATAGAGATAGAGATAGAGATAGAGATAGAGATAGAGAGAGAGAGAGAGAGAGAGAGAGAGAGAGAGAGAGAGAGAGAGAGAGAGAGAGATAATATATATATATATAGAGATATATATGATAGAATGTGCGATGCAGGTGTTTTGCACATGGGGGCTGGCTGCCAGGGGGTGTGGTGGGGTGAGGTTGCATTTAAGAATCTGTAGAAAGGCAGGTGGGTGTGCAGGGAATGCATGGTTACGGATTATTCGCAGGCAGATTAGAATAGTTTATCTTGGCATCATGTTCGCCATGGCATCATGTTCGAACATGTTGCTACATGAACATGTGTTGCTACATGAACATGTGTTGCTACATTTATGGAGATATGGACCTGGACCTCAAGTTCGCGCCTTGTGATAATGTTGCTACGTGTCTTGACGTCAGTCCGAAACCTCCCCACTCTTTTAAATTAAGAACCAGGCTATATTGTTTTAATGTAAGAGTGGGAATGTTTCAGGGAAACGTGAGGGGTTATTTTTTATAAATGTAGAGCAGGGGTGTCAAACTCATTTTAGGTCACGGGCCGGATTGGGCAAAATGCGACTTCGTGCGGGCCGGATCAGTTGAGCAAACGCGAATGCACGTGCGCACGCTCCGACAGCTTTTGTTGCCTTCGTTTTTTCAACCTGCTCTCATTTGCTATTACTACAAAGTGTTTCACTTTACGAATTTTTGTTTCTCATGAAGAAGATTGCCTTTTAGGATTGGTATAAAGTTACAGTGGTAGGCTATAAGAAAGTTGTGATGAGAGAGAAAAACTATGCTATTTTGGCTAAGATTGTTTTGGGAGCCACACCCTTTCCATTAATAAACCATTTGAAATTGAACATTAGCAGACACATATGTAGACTGACCGCGCTCAGCGCCCACCCCTCCCTCGTCATTGGCCACAGCTGTCGTCCCAGAGGGCGGTCCCTTCTCCTATTGGGCCATTCTCGTGTCAGTCACGTTCTCGCCTCGTTTGGACCCCCCCCCCCCTCCCGCGAGCGGCATCTGCGATTCAATTGGTCGGATCGGGTGTCAGTCAAGGAGTCGTCACAATGCTGGCAGCGTGCAGCCGCGGACTCTCACGCCATATAAGGAGCGCGCGTCTGACTAGGGAGGCGGGTCATGTGCACGAGCAGCGGCTCAGGGGGAGCCTGGACGCCCCGGAGACATCTGCAGCCGGATCCGGCACCGGGGACAGCTGCAGCCCGATCCGACACCGGGGAAATCATCCCGCGGGCCGGATTGGACCCCTTCGCGGGCTGCATCGGGCCCATGGGCTGGTAGTTTGACACCCCTGATATAGAGCAAGCTGCCAGAGGAGTTAGTTGAGGCGTGTCCTATGGGAGGGATATGGGCCAAACGTGAAGTAGGTATGTTACAAAACTTACCTTCAGTCGCGCTGTAATTCTGCCACTGGCCGTGTGAGCGATTTTGGCGCCTTTAAGGGGGGGCGGGGTTAAAACGCGGGTTTCTCCTCCCTTGTCCTGGTTAATATTTTGTTGGAGCACAAGCCTTGGCTGACAAATCGTTCCTAGTGGCCTTTTGTGTATTTTTTATTTTTATTAAATCGTCAATGTCAGCGCTAGAGTAATTTTAAAAGCAGCTCCTGAAGCGTCAACGTCGATAACGGGGACGGATTTCACACACGGGAGAGGTAAACGAAAGTGGTTTCTTTAAATGTATAAAAGTGCTTCTTAAGAAGCCTTTAATTCACATTTTTTCATGCGACACGGTGATTTTATTCCCCGAACTAACGGCAGTATTTTTCATGCCAATACGGGGTTAAATTCACCGCAAATGAACGTTCCAAAAGATCGCGTTCCAGAAATCCTCACTCACAAGATGATTTAAATGCCCATTAATTTACAGGTATTAAACATTCAATTCCTTCCATTTGCCCTGTAAATTCATGAAAATGAGATTTAAAAATTATGTTATATTGTGAATTATTGTGTGAATGTTATTTGGACACTTAAAGGCCTGTCTCACGAGTCTGCGGTCATTGGCGGCGAAACGGGAAGAATCTGCCACCATAGACCGCGCACTCGTGAGAACGTACAATTCCGGGGCCGTGCGGCGGTGTTCCCAACACCGCACGGTGCTAAAATAAAATCGACAATGTTGAAAACTAAATACTCACCGCACAACCTCCACCAGTGATGCACGAGTGCGGCACGGCCGCCCGCACGGGCTGCCGCCAGTGTGGCTCGAGCACCGTGCGTCAAACCTCCACTGCCACAGCCTCCGCCAGTGAGGCACGTGCCTCCGCCAGTGAGGCACGTGTGCAGCACGGCCACAGGCACAGCCACCGCTACAGCGCCGCGATCAGGATGGCCGCCGCCACAGCCGCCGCTCGTGAGTCACGTGCGGCGGGCCGACGTCATCGCAGTTGGCCCGCCCTTTTTTTTACTTACCGCAAGCACGTGGAACCCGCCGTGTTTGAATTACTCGGCCCCCGCGCAGCATCCGTGCGGCGCTCCAGTGGATAGGCTCGCCGCTCTCGCCGTTGCCGTGCGGTTCCCGCTACCGGCGACGCCGTGCTTCACCGCCGATGACCGCAAACAGGTAAGACAGAGCCTTTAGGCTATTTAAAAATGTTAATCTATTCTTAAGAAATTGATAGATGTTTAGATCTAGTAATTGAATTTTGTAATTAGCTACAATTAGGTAACTAACTAATTATATGCTTTACTTTCATGTCTTCTAAGTAAGATTGTTTCATATTTGTTTCAGAATGCTTCAATCTATAATAACTGAAAATTTCTTTCAGTTATCTTAATTTTTAAGAAAGTTATGGGCTTTTAACTGTCCTCGATCACAGCTTTTGTGTTAAGTCAATGGAAAAGCATTAGGGAACAAGATGCTAATTTCCGAGTATGAAAATGGCCATAACTTCTTTAATACTGAAGATATGAAAGTGAATTAGGTGTCAAATTAATCTTCTTTTTATGCTTTATCTGATGGGATAAATTGCAGACTTTATTTTTAAAATCTCAAAATTTTGTAACATTGCTACGTGAAGAGGCAGGAATAGTGGAGGTGCATATCGGCTTGCGCAGGTTGGACCGAAGGGCCAGTTTCTGTGTGGAATGACTATGACTCAATTCGACAAGGTTTCGCTCGGTAGGCTGCTCTAGAAGGTTAGATCATATGGGATCCAAGGAGAGAGAGCTGAATGGATAGAAAATTGGTTTCATTGAAGGAAGCACAGGGTGATGGTGGAAGGTTGCTTCTTGGACTGGAGGTCTGTGACAAGTGGTGTACCTCGGGGTTCGGTGCTGGGCAGTTACTGTTTGTCATCTATATCAATGATTTGGATGAGAACATACAGGACAAGATTAGCAAGTTTGCAGATTATACAAAAGTGAGCGGTTTTGCAGATAGCGAAGATGGTTGGGGAAAATTGCAGCAGGAATTGGCTGAGGAATGGTTGATGGACATTAATACTGAGAAATGTGAGGTGCTGCGTTTTGGGAACTCTAACATGGGCAGGACTACTCAGTGAATGGTTGGACTCTGGGTACTGTTGTCGAGCAGAGGGATATAAGCGTGCAGGTGCATCGTTCCTTGAACGTGGAGTTGCAGATAGATCGGGTGGTCAAGAAGGCTTTTGGCACATTGGCCTTCATCAGCCAGAGCATTAAGTATAGAAGTTGGAGGTAATGTTGCTGTTGTATAAGATGTTAGTGAGGCTGCATTTGGCGTATTGTGGGCATTTGGCGTATCTGGGCACGATGTTGTCAAGCTTGAAATTGTACAGAGAAAATGTACAAGGACATTGCCAGGACTAGAGGGTCTGAGCTTTAGGGAGAGATTGAGTAGGCTGGGACTCTATCCCTTGGAGCGCAGGAGGATGAGGGGAGGTATGTAAGATCAAGAGAGGAATAGATCAGTTAGATGCACAGATTATCTTGCCCAGAGCGCTAGAATCGAGGATCAGAATACATAGGTTTAAGGTGAAGGGGAAAAGGGTGGATGTATGGAACAAGCTGCCAGGGGAGGTAGCTGAAGCATGGAGTCTCAACATTTAAGAAACAGTTAGACAGGTACAAGGATAGGACAGGTTGAGAGGCATATGGACCTAATGCGGGCAGGAGGGACTAGTGTAGCTGAGACATGTTGGCCGTTGTGGGAAACTTGGGCCGAAGGGTCTGTCTCCACACTGTATCACTGTATGGACTCTATGTATCTATGAATATGATTCTCTTTAAAATCTCTTTTCTACCTGCAAGTATGGAACTATATTCTGCACGCCGTATGTCCCCTCTTGCTTTATCTATTGTACTTGAATTTGACAAAATTATATTTATGTATGGTATAAAGCTTTTCAATGTGCCTCAGTACATGCGGGAATAATACACTTCAACCTACAAATCTACGTTGTAGATCTACCGTACAGTATATCCCGCTGTATACTTTGTCAGCATGACTATGTTGTAATTTTCCATGTTCCATATTCTGCCTGTAACATGTAATGACACGGGAGAGTGGACTGGAGGATGGCGGTAACCTGAAGAAGAGGCATGGTCGGTAGCAAGGGCGTGGCCTGAAGAGTGGGGGGCAGGAACGCTAGCGATGGCCTGGAGGCCCCATGCCTCGAATGGATTTCACCTTGTACCTCACTCTCTCTTGAACATGTAACCACATGCAACCACATCTTACCCGTAGCTGAAGCCCTCAGGCAGCGGGTAGGGGATGTGTTTCCAGGGAACGAGAAAGACCGTGCGAAGAACGTGGAGGATGCTGAGGCAACTAATGAACAGGAAAATCGCCATCACGGAGAAACCAGCTTCATATACCACCTGGGAGGAGAAAGGGTAAGAACATGTGACACGTTGAAAGAGGAGGTCTGGCACTTTGCATGTGACACCATTCACCACCCCGAACCATCCTCACATTTCCCCATCGTCGCCCTTCTCATATCTCCGCAAATTCCTTCGCTTCATCGTCCATTTCTCGGTCATCTCTCTCTCTCTTTTTTCCTTTTCCAAGGACTTTATTCAGCAAAAACGCATAATACATCACATCAAAAACACATTCAGAGGTTACAATACATCAAGTAATCATTATAACACAATGATGCATTCATTAATTACAATACTCTCAACCCCACGCGGTGACCTGCGCCCACAGAAGGCCTCCAGATTCTCCGTGGACACCGCGTGTTCCCTCTCCAGGGAAACGCGAGCACTGACGTAGACCCAACTATAGCATGACCATCGACTGCCCGCTGCCTGGACCCGTGAATGGCCATCTTGGCCAGGCACAGGAGCAAACCGACAGGGAAGTCCCACCCCCCTCCCCACCCCCCCCCCCCACCCCGATCGGCTCTCCCCACTCCCTACCTTGTGTCCAAACACTAGAATCGTGGGACTAAAATACAACCAAAACTTGAGGAACAACCCCTTCAGATATTGGTACAGGGGCAGTAACCTCTCACACACACTCTCCACCCTAGATCCCCAATGTAGAGAGGCCCCCACTGGGGACCGACCCGCCTTCAGGTGGCAACACAGACTGCCAAGGTGTGTTAGGACGGAAGACGAAGGCAAGGAGGTGCAGAATGTGCAGGAACATTCTGTACAGTATGCGTTTATTCGCATCACGAAACGGCGTGCTGGTCATCTCCGAAAGGCAGCTCAAGTTGTGTAGAGCCGGCGCCCGAGAAATATCCCGGAGCCTAAGCCCGATGAGCAAACCCGATGGAGTGGGGGTAAGCCCAGTCCGAACCACTCTAAGCACACGCCTCTCCTCGACACCCGCCATGACAGGGTGAGGACCAGCCACTCCCGCAGCCACAACACCACCCTCCCCCTGTGGAGCAACACGCTGGCTGAAAACAACCTGGTTGGAGAGGAGATTAACGCAGTGGAAAGGAAGGACATTAGCTTGGAGGATGTGGAATCGGTATGGGTAGAGCTGCGAAACACTCAGGGGCAGAAAACGCTGGTGGGTGTTGTGTACAGGCCACCTAGCAGTAGTAGTGAAGTTGGGGATGGCATCAAACAGGAAATTAGAAATGCGTGCAACAAAGGCAAAACAGTTATAATGGGTGACTTCAATCTACATATAGATTGGGTGAATCAAATTGGCAGGGGTGCTGAGGAAGAAGATTTCTTGGAATGTATGCGGGATAGTTATCTAAACCAACATGTAGAGGAACCAACGAGAGAGCAGGCTATTCTAGACTGGGTATTGAGTAATGAGGAAGGGTTAGTTAGCAGTCTTGTTGTGCGTGCCCCCTTGGGCAAGAGTGACCATAATATGGTTGAGTTCTTCATTAGGATGGAGAGTGACATTGTTAATTCAGAAACAACGGTTCTGAACTTAAAGAAAGGTAACTTTGAGGGTATGAGACGTGAATTGGCCAAGATTGACTGGCAATTAGTTCTAAAAGGGTTGACGGTGGAAATGCAATGGAAGGCATTTAAAGACTGCATGGATGAATTACAAAAATTGTTCATCCCAGTTTGGCAAAAGAATAAATCAGGGAAGGTAGTGCATCCGTGGATAACAAGGGAAATCAGGGATAGTATCAAAGCAAAAGATGATGCGTACAAATTAGCCAGAAAAAGCAGCATACCAGAGGACTGGGAGAAATTCAGAGACCAACAGAGGCGGACAAAGGGCTTAATTAGGAAAGGGAAAATAGATTATGAAAGGAAACTGGCAGGGAACATAAAAACTGACTGCAAAAGTTTTTATAGATATGTGAAGAGAAAAAGATTAGTTAAGACAAACGTAGGTCCCTTGCAGTCAGAAACAGGTGAATTGATCATGGGGAACAAGGATATGGCGGACCAATTGAATAACTACTTTGGTTCCGTCTTCACTAAGGAAGACATAAATAATCTGCCGGAAATAGCAGGGGGCCACGGGTCAAAGGAGTTGGAGGAACTGAGTGAAATCCAGGTTAGTCGGGAAGTGGTGTTGGGTAAATTGAATGGATTAAAGGCCGATAAATCACCAGGGCCAGATAGGCTGCATCCCAGAGTACTTAAGGAAGTAGCTCCAGAAATAGTGGATGCATTAGTGATAATTTTTCAAAACTCCTTAGATTCTGGAGTAGTTCCTGAGGATTGGAGGGTAGCAAACGTAGCCCCACTTTTTAAGAAGGGAGGGAGAGAGAAAACGGGGAATTACAGACCAGTTAGTCTAACATCGGTAGTGGGGAAACTGCTAGAGTCAGTTATTAAAGATGGGATAGCAGCACATTTGGAAAGTGGTGAAATCATTGGACAAAGTCAGCATGGATTTACGAAAGGTAAATCGTGTCTGACGAATCATAGAATTTTTCGAGGATGTAACTAGTAGAGTGGATAGGGGAGAACCAGTGGATGTGTTGTATCTGGACTTTCAGAAGGCTTTCGACAAGGTACCACATAAGAGATTAGGATACAAACTTAAATCACACGGTATTGGGGGTTCAGTATTGATGTGGATAGAGAACTGGCTGGCAAACAGGAAGCAAAGAGTAGGAGTAAACGGCTCCTTTTCACAATGGCAGGCAGTGACTAGTGGGGTACCGCAAGGCTCAGTGCTGGGACCCCAGCTATTTACAATTTATATTAATGATCTGGACGAGGGAATTGAAAGCAACATCTCCAAGTTTGCGGATGACACTAAGCTTGGGGGCAGTGTTAGCTGTGAGGAGGATGCTAGGAGACTGCAAGGTGATTTGGAAAGGCTGGGTGAGTGGGCAAATGTTTGGCAGATGCAGTATAATGTGGATAAATGTGAGGTTATCCACTTTGGTGGCAAAAACGGGAAGGCAGACTATTATCTAAATGGTGGCCGATTAGGAAATGGGGAGATGCAGCGAGACCTGGGTGTCATGGTACACCAGTCATTGAAAGTAGGCATGCAGGTGCAGCAGGCAGTGAAGAAAGCGATTGGTATGTTGGCCTTCATAGCAAGAGGATTTGAGTATAGGAGCAGGGAGGTTCTACTGCAGTTGTACAGGGTCTTGGTGAGACCACACCTGGAGTATTGCGTACAGTTTTGGTCTCCAAATCTGCGGTAGGACATTATAGCCATAGAGGGAGTGCAGAGAAGGTTCACCAGACTGATTCCTGGGATGTCAGGACTTTTATATGAAGAAAGACTGGATAGACTTGGCTTATACTCGCTAGAATTTAGGAGATTGAGAGGGGATCTTATCGAAACGTACAAAATTCTTATGGGGTTGGACAGGCTAGATGCAGGAAGATTGTTCCCGATGTTGAGGAAGTCCAGGACAAGGGGTCACAGCTTAAGGATAAGGGGGAAATCCTTTAAGACCGAGATGAGGAAAAACTTTTTCACACAGAGAGTGGTGAATCTCTGGAACTCTCTGCCACAGAGGGTAGTTGAGGCCAGTTCATTGGCTATATTTAAGAGGGAATTAGATGTGGCCCTTGTGGCTAAGGGGATCAGGGGGTGTGGAGAGAAGGCAGGTACGGGATACTGAGTTGGATGATCAGCCATGATCATATTGAATGGCGGTGCAGGCTCGAAGGGCCGAATGGCCTACTCCTGCACCTATTTTCTATGTATCTAAAATCCTCACTCTTAGCACATCACAATAGAAACTAGGCAAACCCTGTAGGCCGGGTCGACTGATGCCCGCCACCGGCAGCCGTGAAACCCCCCTTAGGCAACAACCGTGATGGAAAAAATACATGGCCAGAGCGTGCCATCTGGGGGGGTTCACCGCATACATATACCTCCGCAGAGTCCTGAGTGGGAGAGCCGCCACCTGGGTACGCACGCATATCAAGGACTGGCTGCCCTCCTCTAACGGAAGACTCAGGACCGCTGCGGAAACCCAGTGCTTCCTATTTCACTAAAATAAATCCACTAGCTTCTTCTGTAATGCAGTTGATAAGATAGAAGGCGGGACAAGAGTAGCCAGCCGGTACCATAACATGGAGGCCACCAGCTGGTTTATGACCAGCACCTTCCCCCGGAAAGAAAGAACTCTAAGCAGGCCTGACCAGCGCCCCAGCCGGGCAACAACTTTCATCTCCAGCTCCAGCCAGGTCGCTGGCCAAGTATCCTCAGTGGGACTCGGGTAAACCCCCAGATAGAGGAGGTGCGTGGTGCTCCACGCATTCAATGTGATCTCCTCCGGCAGGGAGTCTACCTGCCACTGAGCCACTAAAAGTCCAGAACACTTACTCCAGTTAATCCTGGCAGAAGATGCAGCCGAGAAAACGTCTGGCAATCACGCATCCTCCGCAGGTCACCAGGGTCAGTGAACTTAAGGGGTACATAAGCCGAAAGAACCACCTCCACCCCCTGACCTGGTAGAACCAGGCCTGTCAACCGCCTCCGAAGAAGACACAGGAACGGCTCCACACAGACCGAGTACAACTGGCCAGACATGGGGCACCCCTGAGTAACCCCCCCTCCCAAAATGAATGGGAGCCAACAGCACACCATTAACCTTCACGAGACACCCCACTGCAGCGTACAAAAGCCGGACCCGGGCTACAAAATGCGGTCTATTCTCCTGATCAAGAGACAGAAAAGCAGCTGACTGATCAGTACCCTGAGATAGATGAATCAGGTCCCTAACCAGGTAGATGTTATCCTGAATGGACCGGCCAGGGACTGTATAGGACTGTTCAGGGTGGATCAGTTGGGACAGCACGGAGCCCAGGCGATTTGCCATCGCCCGTGCAAAAACGTTATACTCGACAAAGGAGAGAGACCACGCGCTAGTTTTTCAACAGGCGGAGTTCGCTCTTCTTGGGCAGCAGGACAATGACTGCCATATGCCACGAGAGGGGCATCTCCTCGGTCGCCAGACTCTCCCCCAGGACCTTCATGTAATCACCCCCCAGAATATCCCAGAAGGCTCTAACAAATTCTACCGTCAACCCATCCAGCCCAGGGGACTTGCCTCTCCTGAGCTGGTGCAGGGCACGAGTCAACTCCTCCAATGTTAAGGGGTCATCAAGAAGATCGGACTCCTCCCTATCTACAGTCGGTAACCCCTCCCACAGGATCCGCTGAGCCTCCCCGCTGAATCCATCTGTGGAGAACAGGGACCCATAAAAGGACCGGACTAAAGCACTAATCCTCTCTGGATCTGTGACAGAGGAGCCATCATCCGCGAACAGCTCGACGAGCTGTTTGCGGGCTCCCCGCCCTTTCTCCAGAGAGAAAAAGAAAGGTGATGCATGGTCCAGATCATGCAGCATCTGGACCCGCGACTTCACGTAAGCGCCTCGAGACCGCTCAAGCAGCAGGTTCCTCAAGGCTTCCTTCTTCTCCTGAAACTCTCCCCATTTACAGGAGTCCTCACCAATCCGACCCAGGAGAGACTCTGTGTCGAGTAACTCCCCCTCGAGCCTCTCGACCGCTGAGTCCCGCCTTCCGGTCAACCCTCGACCCTCACGTGTATTCCTTACAAAAGAGACGGATGTGAGCTTTCCCCACATCCCACCACTGCCTAAGGGAAGGGAAGTTTCTCTGCCTCTCTCTTCATTTCACCCAAAACCGACTGAATGACTCCCAGAAACAATGATCGTCCAGCAGCCGGTTATTAAAGGGCCAGTACGCGGACCCAGCCCGTGTTTGCGCCGGATTAAAGTCCACACGCACCAGACAGTGGTCCGAGCACGGCACCAGCTGCATTGAGGCCGCCGAGACATGGGAGACATACACATCGGAGATGTACATGCGATCGATGTGGGAACCACCCCCCTCAGACCTCCGCCGAAAAGCATTGGAATCAGGGTTGAAGTTCCGCCATGTATCAACCAGCTCAAACAAATCAATCAAACCTCTCAGCTTCTTCGCTACAGCAGGAGCACACTGAGTACCAGAGCGATCTCGCACCTCAAGTGTGTAATTGAAATCCCCCCAAGGAAGACACACCCCGCTATCAATAGTGCTCAACAGAGCAGTCACCTCCTGAAGTAAACAGGCCTGCATCGTGCCGGTGCTGGGGGTGTACACGTTGATGAAATGCAACGGCATGCCATCTAGGCTCACAGCTAGATAGAGCAAACGACATGGCACAACTTCCTGCACCTTCAGGATCTCTGGCTGGAAAGTCGGGGCCAACAGAAAATCCACCCCACTCGAATTCGTGCTGAGGTGGCTCAGTAGACCCCCCCTCCCCACTCCAGTCAGCAGGTGGGTTCATCACTGACAACAGTATGCGTCTCTTGCAGAAAACTCACAGCATAATTCCCCTCTCTGTGGACTGAGAGATGATGAAATCTATGAAAATCCCCTCTACTACCATTTAAATTTAAAGTGGCAACTGTGAATGTGCAAGCACATTAGAATTTGTTCCTCACACTCCTCGTGGGCTCGGGGACTCTCTCTCTTAGGAACTTCAAAAAGTCCCCTAACTGACGCTTCTCAGGCTCGGGAAGACCACTGTCTTTGCTGCCAAGGATAGTATCAAGTATCTTAATAAATCTCGACAGATCTGTCCAACGCCTCCCCGCTGCTTCAATTTTAGTCTTAGAACTCTTGCTAATTTTCAGAAAGTCCCGAATCTCGCAGATAACAGCCCTTCGAGACACAGCACTGGAGTCCGGGCAACCCGCCAACCCACTCACACCTGGGGCACCATCCTCCCCTGTACTACGCTCAAGGTCATTGTCAGAGTTCGAAGGACTACAGATAGCTGTCTGCTCACCCACCCCACTGCACAATCCGTCTTCATCACTCTCCCCCTCCTCCGGCATGACACCACCCCCAGGATCAATGCCGAGGGAGGGTCCCGATACCCCTGTTAGCAATGTCTGGTGAAAGGCCAGGCTCCTGCACTCTCCCACTCTCCTGCACTCTCCTACGTCTGGGCCTGGGGAAGAAAAAACAAGAGGCATCCCCAGGGCCTGTGGGGCGCAGGCACCCCCGGAATCTGAATAAGGGTCACGACCCGAACCAGCCGCGACCCCCACAGCACCCAGAGTACCCACTCTACTGGCAACACCCAGAGAGTCTCTACCCTCCACCACCAGGTAAGCAACCTCACTAAGAGCCACTGAAAGAGCCGGTGTTTTTGGAGTCTCTCCTACTACCTCAGCCAGTGATGCAGCACACCCCACAGCACATCTATTGGCTCTAATAAGGAGCACAGACTGGAAAACTGGTACTCCCGAGCCTCCCCTTTCGGGCTGACTCTGCTCATCCCCCATCCCAGGGGACACATTTCCAGGGGAACCAACCGCAATAACTGGTGTGCCCTCAGAAGGCCTTTGAAATGAGGGGACCTCCTCCGACCCAGAGGACTCACTCCCAGGGGAGCTAACCCCAATAACCGGTGAGATAACTCCCTCGGGAGGCCCCTGAGACGAGGGGACAACCACGGCCCAGAGGACACATTTCCAGGGGAGTCAATCCCAGTAACTTGTCTGGTAACACTCGCAGAAGGTCCATGAAACAAAGGCCCAACCTCCAGCCCAGAGGACACCAGTTCGTGGCCACCATCATCAGGGGTAGAAGGTCTCGAAGTAGGTGTCCCCCTTACTTTGGGCTCACGACCTTGCTCTCCCTCTTCGGGCCCACGCCTTCTTTTAGTCCCGCTGGCATGCGGCGGTACGGTGACCTCCATAAAGTAAGGCGCCACCGCCTCCGCCTCCACACTATGCGCTGCCTCTTTTCCACCACCATGTTCAACCTCCCCTGCCTCCTTCTGATCCACCTCAGCTCCTTGCTAAGCCACACCAGCTGCGTCCCTTGGGTGGGCTCAGGTCTGGGCAAGGGCCCATTCACTTGCGATTGACTCGCCTGGAGGAGCTTACTCTACTTCTTAGACCTCTTCTTCCTCTGCACCACCCAATCCCCCTCGCCCCCCCCTTCGCCCTTCCCCTGCGCCTCGCCGTCAACCACCACCACAGGTTCAGGACGTAGGGGGCGGGGGACATCACTGCCCCGGGTCGCCAAGGCGGAGCTGGCAGCCCCAGCCGAGTCATCAGTATATCCCCGGGTCACCGAGGCATAACAGGCCTCCCCGGTTGGGCCAGCAATACAATCCTGGGCTGCTGTGTTAGAATTTCTAGCAACGGCGATTGGGACAATCCCTGCGGAGATGGCCAATCTCTCGGCACGCATGACACCGTGCCTTTCCCCAACTCCCATATGCGCGGTGGGGGACACCCCGATGATCCACAACGAAGCTCCCCTCAGCACCCATCCCCTCTTCCACCTTCAAGAACTCTCTCTCTCTCTCTCTCTCTCTCTCTCTCTCTCTCTCTCTCTCTCTCTCTCTCTCTCTCTCTCCCTCTCCCCCTCCCTCCACAAGAAGAGTGTGGATGGAGGGGGAGAGGGGTGGGGGGAGAGAGGGGAAATAGTGGGGAAGGAGAGTGGAAGGGGGGAGGGGTAGGGACAGTCCATCTGTTCCCCATTCCCTATCACCCCCAATCCTCTTTCTCTATTCCCACACACGTGATGACGCGCTTCGAAACAGGCTGCGGGGGTGGGGGGGGCTGGGGCTGGGGCTGCTGCAAAGGCATATGTAAATGGATCCATTCCGATTGGACATCTGTGAGCATTGGGGATTGTGACATCACACGATGGAACGTTCACCAACATTCTATGGGTGAGGGCTGTTTTTTTTTAACATTTTGACATTTTGGGGGTGGGGGGAGAAGGATTTTATTTAAAATGTGTACATAAACACGACGAAATTTAATTAGGAGTGGATACTTGGAATGTAAAGTGAAATCTCTACCGAAATGGAAAAATCTCGGCGTTTCTGCGTGTGGTGTTGGCGTAGCAACGAATCAAAGGAAGGCTGGCACCCACAAGACAGGCAGAAACACACACAGGCAGAAACACACACACACACGGTTTTAAATATAGATAGATAGATATGAAACGAGGTGATTTTTTCCAAATTGCTCGGTGGGTGCTGGCCAATCGTTGCGCTGGAGGCAGGCACGATAGTATTATTTAAGAGGCTAGTAAATAGGCACGTTGATATGCAGGGAGTGCAGGAATGTGGATCACGGGCAGACAGAGGAGGTTACTTTAATTTGGCACCATGTTTGGTACGAAAATTGTGGGCAGAAAGGTCTATTCCTGTGCTATACTCTTCTGTGTTCCAGCCAACCTCTCCCGGACGGCCCAGTGGTGAACTGCTACCTCACAGCGCCAAGGACCCACATTCGATTCTGACCTCAGTTGCTGTCAATGTGGAGTTTGCACGTACTGCCCGTGACCACGTTATTTTCTTCCAGGTGCTCCGGTTTCTTCCCACATCCCAAAGGTGCAAGGATTTGTTTGGTGTGAATTGACCTCTGTAAATTACCCCTAGTATGTAGGAAGTGGATGACAACGTGGGATTAGTTCGAACTAGTATGAACATATGATTGATGGTTGGCGTGAACTGGGTGGGCTGAAGGACACGTTTTCGTGCTGTATCTCCAAACTATTGTAAGCTAAACTATTCTCTTCAACCAAGGACACGAATTGGATCTGCTCTGGGCATGTTTACGGTGATTAGCACGTTACTCGGGGAAAGAATTTGCGATAGGTTTCTTACCTTGACCAACAGGAAGATAACCGTCGCGGAACCGAAAGATCCGGTGTAGACGGTGATTACTGTGGCACGCTTCCTCCCAAACAGATTTCCAATCTGGGCAGCAGACGTAAAAACAACAGGCATTAACTGTACACGGATGGTGTTGAAACATTCTGCCCTTGCCTACCCCACTTCCTGAAGTCAGTAACAGCTTCTACCCCTCTGTTATCAGGCTTCCAGCAGTTCATCCTTAAGCAGGGCACTGTCTCATTCATCTCAACCCCATTGAGGATATTGAACACCAGAACGTGGCAACAAAAGTGGATAGAGTGCGAAAGAAGTAATATGGAATTTTGCTTTCATAGGTCGGGACATTGAGTATGTCAAGAAGGCTTGATGCAAATAAATGGGACATTGGTTAGGTTGGAATAGAGTGTTCCTATCTGGTCGCACCATTAGAGGAAGGATGTGGAGGCTTTGGAAAGGGGGCAGAGGAGCTTTATCAAATGATGCCTGAATTTGGGGGAGGGGAGTATTAGCTACAGAGAGAGGTTGGATAACTTTGATTGTTTTATCTGCAAAGACGGAGGGGAGGCCAGATAGAACTATATAGAATTAGGAGAGGAATAGATTTGATTTGATTTAATTTATTGTCATTGTCTTCAATTAAGAGACAATGAAATTCTCTTTCCCTTACAGTCATACAAAAAATAAAATTAAAAACCCTACAAAAACACAGTAGTCCACAACACAAATATCCCCACAGCGGCACCAAAGTTCCCCACTGTGAAGGAGGGAACCAAAGTCCAGTCAACCTCCTCGCTGATGTTCCCCAATGTTCACCCGTGGTCGGGACCTCCCGAGCACCCAGTAGTCGGCGCCACGGGCGGCCCGATGTTCAGGCCCTCTCGCCAGGAACGATGGAACCCCGACGGCGAACGGGAGAACATCCTCAGCGGCCTGGACCTCTGAATCGGCCACCTTCCACCGGAGTCCGCGGCTCCCGATGTCCACAGGCGGAGATTCGCATTGGCGACCCCCGGCAAAGGGTCCCAGGACTCCGCGATGTTAAAGTCAGCGCCGCCCGCGTTGGGAGCTCCGCACCCACAGCTCCGCGATGTTGGAGCAGCGGCCCAACACTCCGGAGCTCCAAGCGGCGATCCCAGGTAAGGCCTCGCCCACTCCGCGATGTATCGAGCGCAGAGCCGCAGCTGCTGAAGCTCTGGTCCGGTCCCAGCAGGAAAGGCCGCGCCAATCCAGTTGGTAGGCCGCGAGGGGGTGGGGGGAGCGAGGACGCGACTCGGATAATAGCCGCATCCTCGCCAGGAAGCGACTGAAGGCGGTTCCGCCCTTACCCTGCCCGCTTCCCCCACATAAAATACTAAAAAAACGTTAAAAACACACCCTAAACATAACAAAATAAAAAAAGACAACCAGACCGTGGGCGAGGCAGCTAGTAACAGCGCCACCGGATGTCCTAGATGGACTAGTTCAGAATCTTTTCCCAGGGTGGAAATGTCAAATACAATAAAGCATAGCTTTATGGTGAGAAGATTAAAGGTTAAAGGAGCAGAAATTTCACACAAGGTGATTTTCAACAGAGAAATTGCATTGGACACGCATACGAATATGCAGGCAATGAAGAGTTCTTTGTTATCTCCAGATGGATAAGAGTTGGCTTTGGTATCATTTCGGCCCAGACATTGTGGATCACAGGGCCTGTTATTGTGCTGAATCCTCCTACGTTCTATACTCTGTACTACATATCTTCCTCTTTGCACTCTCTGTTTGCATGAGTTTCAATTGATTATATTTATTTATATGATCTGAATGGATAGTATAAAAAATAAAGCTCTTCACTGTACCTGAGTACACATGACAACAGAAAACCTAAACATGTGACTCAGCTGTCATTGGCAACATGCTGGGACCGAACTGGGTGAACTAGCGACACTGTGGGAGGGAATGTACTCGGTGAAGGTTACATATTGTGGCACAGCAGTGAAGAAGCGCCACACAGTGTTGGGAGAGCGCTGCACAGCAGGTCCGTTAATCCGGCACTCCCTCTGGGCTGCCCCATGACAGTTCGGTATTTCTGATCGGGTCGGGAGCGTTCTTCACACGGATTAGGGTAGGTGTAAACAAAGCTGGCGAAGATGTGAAACCCACTTGTAATAGTTGGATTCAGGTGGTGCTGGGTGATGATTGGCAGAAGAGACCAAAGTGGAAAATGAAAAAAAAGTGTGTTGATAAGGGGAGAAGGTTTGCAGGGGGTGGGGGGGGGCGGCACATAAAGCCCCAGGGTTCCACATACTTGGAAGGCGCAGGGAGCGACAGGTGATTGGGGAGTGGTAGAATTAGTGCACACTGGGGTTAGGAATTGGTGTTGGGAAAGAACAAACAGAACGACGAGGTGTTGCCTAAAATTGGACAATTCAACGTCCATACTAATAGGTTATACGCTCTGTAAGCGGAATATGTTCCTCCTGTTTGCTTGTGGCCCTACTCTGGCAATGGAAGAGCCCCAGGATAAAAAGGTCAGTATGGGAATAGGTGGGGAGCCGAAATGGTTGGCAACAGTGAGATCCAGCAGGCCTTGGCGGACCGAGCGCAAATGTTACCGGACGATGAACATAGAACACCTTGATATTTGTTGTCAGTAACATCATTCCTCCGGCTCCTAATAACGCGAGTGCGGGAAACAGCAGCAGGGCCGAGGCTGTAATACAGAGCGAGAGCGAGGATGAAGTATAGATCAATGCAATGTGACACCATTTTCTCTATCAGGCGCGCGGCTCCTCCCCTACTCTCTCTTTCACTCCTTCCCCCTCTCTCAGTCTCTCTCTCACACTCATTCACTCTCTCCGTCTCTCTCTGTCCTGTCTTCCCTGAACCACACGCACACACACGAACGCAAATACACAAGCACATATATACACACATATATACAAACACACATATACACAAACAAAGCCAACACACGCACACATACTCTCTCACGCACACACGCATACACGCACACACATACACAAGCATAAATACATACACACACACACACACACACACACACACAAGCAGCCAACAGAGATTAACTTACCCGCTGCGGAGAAAGCGATCATGAGCGTGCCTGTCGTAAACAGGAATCTGTGGAGATGCAAATCCTGGAGTTAAACAACCACAATCTTACCCCCTCCGATCACATTCGTCACCATCCTATGCAAACGATCTAGACTTCCACGTTCCCATTCCCAAGGCCAGGACATTCGGAACAGGCTGATAACCAATTTGCCTTTCAAAAATGGAACATGGCACAGTACAGGACGGGAACAGGCTGCTCGGCCCATGGTTGAGCAGCCTGTTCCGTGTTTAGCATGGTCCCATTTATTTGTATTGGTGTATTTTTATCACGCGTACCGAGGTACAGTGGAAATCTTTGTTATGCGTGTTATATCGGCAAATCCTACCATACATCAATATAAGAGGAAGTGTAATAGAGGAAATAAATACATTTCAGAATGTGGTGCTGCAGCTACAGAGGATATTCCCAGCAGGGGTGTGGTTTCAGTACCTACAGAACTCCCTAATTAGTATGAGTGGTGAGGAAGTGGAAATAGTTGTGAACTTCACGTTGCTTGGCGTTAATATTACCAAGACTCGGTCCTGGACCAACCACATTGATGCGCCAGCCAAGAAGGCAGATCAAGGCATAACATCCTGAAGAGACTGGGTACATTCAGCATGTCTCCGGTGACTGTTACAAACGTTGACAATATATTGTCAGGTTGCATCGCAACTTAGTTTGGGAAGAGCTCTAGCCAAGAAAGCAGGAAATTATAGAGAATTGAAGATGTTGCCCCATCCGTGAAACAGACCAGAATGCTCACTATTGTTTCCATCTACACTTTATACTGTCTAGGGAATTCACCTTAATCAAATAATTAATTTGTTACACGTGACCAAAAATAAGTCTCAACTTAAACCTAAAGAGCAAATGAGATAGGTGCATGGGGCAGAATGAGATAGATTCGAAAAATGGGAATATATTCCTTATCGTGTCATGGGAGAACTGTTTAGAAGTCTGATAAGCGGGGAATAAGCTGTTGCCCGCCCTGGCAGTACGTGCTGTAAAGTTTCTGTATATTCTGCCCGAGGGGAACACAGGGAAGAACTATGTTGTGAGTGGTCCTTATTTGTTTTAAATCTTTAACCGAGGCAGCGTGAACTGCAGATGGAATCAGTGGTGGCGCGATGGCTCTGTATAATGGACTGAGCTACATCCACAATTATCTGTGTTATTTTGCGGTTTGAGGGAAAACTGCTCGCAAGCCAATCTGTGAGTGGCGCCCATTGCATGTTTTCTGTGGTGTATCTGCTCGAGTTGGTAATAGCCGTTGGCGAGATGTTGAACATCTTTATCCGAAACCTCGTTATCAAATAGAGGTGTTGGTGGGCTGTCTCTGGACGTCAATGTGAATGCACCTGGGCAAGTTGTCAATGATATTAACACGTTGATTTTCTAACACTCCACCATCCCATATGCTCGTGATGAATTCCCAGGTACCCAACCGATCTCCCGTGGGCCCTTGTAGTTTCTTAAAATCTGTGATTTCCATGTAATTATAACCGTATATTGTGTACTCATAGAATCACACAATCGTGAAGCACGAAAATAGGCCCTTCGGCCCATTCTGACCAACATGACCATGTGACCTACTCCCAATTACCCGCATGTGGTCCATTTCGCTCCGAATTGTTCCCGTCACCGTGACTCTCCAGGTGTTTTTTAAATGTTGTTATTGTATGTGCTTCAACCACCTCAGCTAGTAGCTCATTCCATTTTACCCACTACCCGCTGTATGAAAAAACGGTCCTTCAGTTTCCTATTAAACTTTTCCCCTCCCACCTTAAACTCATGTTCTCTATTTCTTGATTGCTCTACAATGGATAAAAGACAATGCATGAAGCTAAGGACGACTGTTCCTTTGTATTCATTGTTCCATGCCGGTACGCGCGAGAATGAAACGTTCTTGACTCCTTGGACTCGCTTTCTTTCCGTTCTGTTGTTACACCACATGTGAATGGTCTGAATGCATTCATGACCGGCCGGTAGGCATTACAATATACTGAGTGTAACTGCTTACAGGGTCTGGACCCGCCATCCAGTATCCACTGGGCCCCTGAAACAGCAGGAACCAAAATTGTTCTTTACATTTCAGGATCCCAACCATTTCTGAATTTGCTGATATCATATCATATCATAGCATATCATATCGATCTATCATATCTATATATATCTATCATATCATATATCATATCTATATACTTTTAAAACTGTGTGTGTGTGTGTGTGTGTGTGCGTGTGTGTGTGTGTGTGTGTGTGGATGTGTGTGTGTCATTTTGCATGTGAAACGTATCTTCTCGAAAACCAGACTCAAAAACGCGGTGATTTTTTACAATTTCGTTTGGAATTTAACATATGAGTTCAGAAATCCACGGTCAATTATTTCCCCAGATCTTGAAATGAATTGTTCACAAAATTCAATTTTTTAAATATAAACGCCGCTCACCAGCTGCTGACGTCACAATGCCTACATGCCCACCAATCCAGGCCCACCTGCGTCCTGGCCCCGCCCCCCCCCCCCCCCCCCGCCGCTGTGGATTAAAGGCGCAGAAAGATCGAGAAAGTTCTGCAGAACAAAGATTCTACAGCTCCGTTCCGCTAAAGCTTCTTTGTTCTACAGATCTCGGGGCAGCGACTCCTCACGCGCTGAATTTCTCCTCATAAGTTCTGCAGCTGCGTTCCGCTACCGCTGAACTTTCTCCTCACAGCCGGCGCAGCTCGCAAAGCCCCGCCCGCCTGCGTGCCCCTCCCATCCCCTGCGCGCACATTCCAGCTGTGGGTTTCCAGAGAGTCGGAAGCCGGTGCTTCTTTGCTGTCAACGCTCGCTCCTGGGCGAACGCATCTTGCCTTAGTGGCTTTAAAGGGCTGTTGTCAGCTGCGGGCGTCACGTGGCCGAGTTACGTCAGCAGCCCGCCCCCCCCCCCCCCCCCCCCGCGCGCTGGCATTTGGCTCTCTGACTCCATCTCGAACGAGCAAGTTCTGCAGATCTGTAGATTCTGGGTGTCAAGTTTGGGTTAACCCACTCCTCCTGTATATCGGTTTTTATTTTATTTTGCTAGTTTTTATTTTCACGTTTCGCGATGGCTTCCTCCTGCCGAAAGCCTGCACAGCTTATCTATGATTCAGATATCAGTGAGCGCTGGGCTACTTTTGAAATGGACTACCGGCACTACATGAACATTGTGCATCAATATGAACCAGACGCTGTCAAAGCTTCCCTTCTATTTAACCTCGCTGGTCCGGATGCTATGAAACGAGCCAGGACATTCCGATATGCCCCAGCGATCCTGGGTGCCAACAATCAGGTAGTTACACCCGAAGAATCTGCTGATGACCCTAATGTCTTGTTACGTAAATTTAGTGAGATTTGTGACCCGCCCTCTAATCACCTTTTTAAAAGTCAAGATTCTTTACCGGGAGACATTTGCCAGATGAACCTGTCGAAAGATTCATCTCAGACTTAAGATATATGGCCCAGAGGTGCCGTTTTGAAAATATGACTGACCAGCTAACAAGAAACATTCTGGTGACAGGGATGAATGATCAAAAGCTGAGATCTGAGCTCCGCAAACCTGATTTAACTTTAGACGAAACTGCGCACGCTTGTCGAATGGCAGAAATCATTGACCCATTAAACAGTCAGCGCGGGGCAGACACCAAAACCATTAATCTGACTGGATTTAATAGACCGCGAGCTCAGACAGTATACACAAGATTTATGACCCAGGCCAACCCAGCATCTAATAGTGTGCCTCCCAAAAGATGCCCCAATTGTAATTATCTGCATAACAGGCAATCGCCATGTCCTGCTTATGGAAAGGCCTGTAACTATTGTAAGAAAATGAAATCCGTGTGTGCATCAATCCAAAAGACTTGAACTATGCCATTAGGCGCCCGCACTATCCCATGAGGACAGTTGAGGATGTTGCGGCACAGATCGGGCAGGCCACTGTCTTTTCCGTCCTCGATGCAAAGAGCTCTTTCTCGCAGATACCGCTGGACAACGAGTCATCAAACCTCACCACATTTGCTACCCCGTTTGGCAGATTCAATTTTCTGAGAATGCCATTCGGTATCAACTCTGCCAGTGAAGTTTTCCAGAGGAACATGGAACAGCTGTTCGCGGGCATACCGTGCGCTATCATTGTTGACGATATCCTGGTGTATGGCAAAGATGCGACAGAGCACGACCAAAACCTAAGGCGTGTCATGGAGCGGGCTCATCAGATCAACCTCAAGCTCAACCCTAACAAGTGCAAGTGCAGGGTTTCAGAGGTCACCTACGTCGGGCACGTATTCACTCACGATGGCCTCAAGCCTGATCCGCAGAAAGCTTCTGCCATCACTGAGAAGCTGGCCCCCACCGACGTGCTCGACCTGCAGCGTTTCCTGGGTATGGTGAACTATCTTGGAAAATTGATACCTAACCTCAGTGAACTAAGCTCGCCCCTGCGACAACTGACTAGAAAGGACATTGCTTTGTCCTGGTTCCAGCAACATCAACAAGCATTCGACGATTTAGAATGCAAGCTGACCAGTGCACCAACTCTGATATTCTTCGATTTGAAACGTCCCGTGACTATCACCTGTGACGCCTCACGATTCGGGCTTGGTGCAGCCTGCCTACAACCATCTGCTGATGGTACCTTGCTCCCTGTTTCATATGCCTCCCATACCATGACCTACACAGAACAGCGCTATGCACAGATCGAGAAGGAGCTGCTGGCTGTCATCTTTGCCTGCTTCAAATTCAATGACTTTATCTTCGGAAACACTTTCACGGTCAGACTGGTGACGATTATGAACAAACCCATCAATGCTGCATGAAAAATTTGTTTGAGAATGCAAAGGTAACCTTGATTAATTGAAAAGTTGGTTTAAGAATGCAAACGTTGCCTTGCCTAATTGAAAAATTGGTTTGAGAATGCAAATGTTGGCTTGCCTATTTGAAAAGTTGGTTTAAGAATGCCTTGCCTAATTGAAAAGTTGGTTTGAGAATACTAAAGTTGCCTTGCTTAATTGAAATTTTGTTTTGAGATAGCTAAAGTTGCCTTTCCTAATTGAAAAGTTGGTTTGAGAATGCAAACGTTGCCTTGCCAAATTGAAAAGTTGGTTTGAGAATGCAAAAGTTGCCTTGCATAATTGAAAAGATGGTTTGAGATTGCTAAAGTTGCCATGCCTAATTGAAAAGTTGGTTTGAGAATGCCTTGCCTAATTGAAAAGTTGGTCTGAGAATGCTAAAGTTGCCTTGCCGAATTAAAAAGTTGGTTTGAGAATGCTAAAGTTGCCTTGCCGAATTAAAAAGTTGGTTTGAGAATGACTTGCCTAATAGAAATATACAAAAGTGCTAGAGAAACTCAGCGGGTGCAGCAGCATCTATGGAGCGAAGGAAATAGGCAATGTTTCCGGCCGAAACCTGTCTCCAGCACTTTTGTAGCTCCATAGATGCTGCCTAATAGAAATGTTGGTTTGAGAATGCAATAGTTGCCTTGCCGAATTGAAAATTTGCTTTGAGAATGCTAAATTTGCCTTGCCTAATTGAAAAATTTGTTTGCGAATGCAAAAGTTAACTTGACTAATTGAAAAGTGTGTTTGAGAATGCAAACGTTGCCTTGCCTAATTGAAAAGTTGGTTTGAGAATGCTAAAGTTGCCTTGCCTAATTAAAGAGTTGTTTTGAGAATGCTAAAGTTGCCATGCCTAATTGAAAAGTTGGTTTGAGAATGCAAAAGTTGCCTTGCCTAATTGAAAAGTTGGTTTGAAAATGCAAAAGTTGCCTTGACTAATTGAAAAGTTGGTTTGAGAATGCAAAAGTTGCCGCTTAATTGAAAAGTTGGTTTGAGAATGCAAAAGTTGCCTTGCATAATTGAAAAGTTGGTTTGAGAATGACTTGCCTAATAGAAATGTTGGTTTGAGAATGGAAACGTTGCCTTGCCTAATTGAAAAGTTGGATTGAGAATGCGAAAGTTGCCTTCTCTAATTGAAAAGTTGGTTTGTGAATGCAAAAGTTGCCTTGCCTAATTGAAAAGTTGGTTTGAGAATGCAAAAGTTGCCTTGCCTAATTGAAATGTTGGTTTGAGAGTCCAACTGTTGCCTTGCCTAATTGAAAAGTTGGTTTGAGAATGACTTGCCTAATAGAAATAGACAAAACTGCCGGAGAAACTCAGCGAGTGCAGCAGTATCTATGGAGAATGCAATAGTTGCCATGCCGAATTGAAGATTAGGTTTGAGAATATCAAATTTGCCTTCCCTAATTGAAAAATTGGTTTGAGAATGCAAACGTTGGCTTGGCTATTTGAAAAGTTGGTTTGAGAATGCCTTGCCTAATTGAAAAGTTGGTTTGAAAATGCTAAAGTTGCCTTGCTTAATTGAAATTTTGTTTTGAGAGAGCTAAGGTTGCCTTGCCTAATTGAAAAGTTGGTTTGAGAATGTTAAAGTTGCCTTGCCTAATTGAAAAGTTGGTTTGTGAATGCAAAAGTTGCCTTGCCTAATTGAAAAGTTGGTTTGAAAATGCAAGTTGCCTTGCCTAATTGAAAAGTTGGTTTGAGAATGCAAAAGTTGCCTTACGTAATTGAAATGTTGGTTTGAGAATGCAAAAGTTGCCTTGCATAATTGAAAAGTTGGTTTGAGAATGACTTGCCTAATAGAAAAGTTTGATTGAGAATGCAAAAGTTGCCTTGCCTAATTGAAATGTTGGTTTGAGAGTCCAACTGTTGCCTTGCCTAATTGAAAAGTTGGTTTGAGAATGACTTGCCTAATAGAAATAGACAAACGTGCCGGAGAAACTCAGCGAGTGCAGCAGCATCTATGGAGAATGCAATAGTTGCCATGCCGAATTGAAAATTAGGTTTGATAATATCAAATTTGCCTTGCCTAATTGAAAAATTGGTTTGAGAATGCAAACGTTGGCTTGCCTATTTGAAAAGTTGGTTTGTGAATACAAAAGTTGCCTTGCCTAATTGAAAATTTGGTTTGAGAATGCAAACGTTGCCTTGCCAAATTGAAAAGTTGGTTTGAGAATGCTAAAGTTGCCTTGCCTAATTGAAAAGTTGGTTTGAGAATGCAAAAGTTGCGTTGCATAATTGAAAAGTTTGGTTGAGAATGCTAAAGTACCATTCCAAATTTAAAAGTTGGTTTGAGAATGCCTTGCCTAATTGAAAAGTTGGTCTGAGAATGCTAAAGTTGCCTTGCCTAATTAAAAAGTTGGTTTGAGAATGCTAAAGTTGCCATGCCTAATTGAAAAGTTGGTTTGAGAATGGAAAAGTTGCCTTGTCTAATTGAAAAGTTGGTTTGAGAATGAAAAAGTTGCCTAGCCTAAGTGAAAAGTTGGTTTGAGAATGCAAAAATTGCCTTACGTAATTGAAATGTTGGTTTGAGAATGCAAAAGTTGCCTTGCATAATTAAAAGTTGGTTTGAGAATGACTTGCCTCATAGAAATGTTGGTTTGAGAATGCAAATGTTGCCTTGGCGAATAGAAAAGTTGGTTTGAGAATGCTAAATTTGCGTTGCCTAATTGAAAAGTTGGTTTGAGAATGCAAACATTGCCTTGCCTAATTGAAAATTTGTTTTGAGAAAGCTAAAGTTGCCTTGCCTAATTGAAAAGTTGGTTTGAGAATGCAAAGGTTGCCTCGCCTAATTGAAAATTTGGTTTGAGAATGCGTAAGTTGCCTTGCCTAATTGAAAAGTTGGTTTGAGAAAGACTTGCTTAATAGAAATAGACAAAAGTGCTGGAGAAACTCATCGGGTGCAGCAGTATCTATGGAGCAAAGGAAATAGGCAAAGTTTCAGGCTGAAACCCTTCTCCAGCACTTTTGTAGGTCCATAGATGCTGCCTAATAGAAATGTTGGCTTGAGAATGCAATAGTTGCCTTGCCGAATTGAAAATTTGATTTGAGAATGCTAAATTTGCCTTGCCTAATTGAAAAATGTTTTTGAGAATGCAAAAGTTGCCTTGTCTAATTGAAAAGTTGGTTTGAGAATGCAAAACTTGCCTCGCCTAATTGAAAATTGGGTTTGAGAATGCGAATGTTGCTTTGCCTAATTGAAAATTTGGTTTGAGAATGACTTGCCTAATAGAAATAGACAAAAGTGCTGGAGAAACTCAGCGGGTGCAGCAGCATCTATGGAGCGAAGGAAATAGTCAATGTTTCAGGCCGAAACCCTTCTCCAGCACTTTTGTAGCTCCATAGATGCTGCGTAATAGAAATGTTGGTGTGAGAATGCAATAGTTGCCTTGCCGAATTGAAAATTTGGTTTGAAAATGCAAAAGTTGCCTTGCCTAATTGAAAAGTTGGTTTGAGAATGCAAAAGTTGCCTTACGTAATTGAAATGTTGGTTTGAGAATGCAAAAGTTGCCTTGCATAATTGAAAAGTTGGTTTGAGAATGACTTGCCTAATAGAAAAGTTTGATTGAGAATGCAAAAGTTGCCTTGCCTAATTGAAATGTTGGTTTGAGAGTCCAACTGTTGCCTTGCCTAATTGAAAAGTTGGTTTGAGAATGACTTGCCTAATAGAAATAGACAAAAGTGCCGGAGAAACTCAGCGAGTGCAGCAGCATCTATGGAGAATGCAATAGTTGCCATGCCGAATTGAAAATTAGGTTTGAGAATATCAAATTTGCCTTGCCTAATTGAAAAATTGGTTTGAGAATGCAAACGTTGGCTTGCCTATTTGAAAAGTTGGTTTGTGAATGCAAAAGTTGCCTTGCTTAATTGAAAAGTTGGTTCGAAAATGCAAAAGTTGCCTTGCCTAATTGAAAAGTTGGTTTGAGAATGCAAAAGTTGCCTTACGTAATGGAAATGTTGGTTTGAGAATGACTTGCCTAATAGAAAAGTTTGATTGAGAATGCAAAAGTTGCCTTGCCTAATTGAAAATTTGGTTTGAGAATGCAAACGTTGCCTTGCCAAATTGAAAAGTTGGTTTGAGAATGCAAAAGTTGCGTTGCATAATTGAAAAGTTGGGTTGAGATTGCTAAAGTACCATTCCAAATTTAAAAGTTTGTTTGAGAATGCCTTGCCTAATTGAAAAGTTGGTCTGAGAATGCTAAAGTTGCCTTGCCTAATTAAAAAGTTGGTTTGAGAATGCTAAAGTTGCCATGCCTAATTGAAAAGTTGGTTTGAGAATGCAAAAGTTGCCTTGCCTAATTGAAAAGTTGGTTTGAGAATGAAAAAGTTGCCTAGCCTAAGTGAAAAGTTGGTTTGAGAATGCAAAAATTGCCTTACGTAATTGAAATGTTGGTTTGAGAATGCAAAAGTTGCCTTGCATAATTAAAAGTTGGTTTGAGAATGACTTGCCTCATAGAAATATTGGTTTGAGAATGCAAATGTTGCCTTGGCGAATTGAAAAGTTGGTTTGAGAATGCTAAATTTGCGTTGCCTAATTGAAAAGTTGGTTTGAGAATGCAAACATTGCCTTGCCTAATTGAAAATTTGTTTTGAGAAAGCTAAAGTTGCCTTGCCTAATTGAAAAGTTGGTTTGAGAATGCGTAAGTTGCCTTGCCTAATTGAAAAGTTGGTTTGAGAAAGACTTGCTTAATAGAAATAGACAAAAGTGCTGGAGAAACTCATCGGGTGCAGCAGTATCTATGGAGCAAAGGAAATAGGCAAAGTTTCAGGCTGAAACCCTTCTCCAGCACTTTTGTAGGTCCATAGATGCTGCCTAATAGAAATGTTGGCTTGAGAATGCAATAGTTGCCTTGCCGAATTGAAAATTTGATTTGAGAATGCTAAATTTGCCTTGCCTAATTGAAAAATGTTTTTGAGAATGCAAAAGTTGCCTTGCCTAATTGAAAAGTTGGTTTGAGAATGCAAAAGTTGCCTCGCCTAATTGAAAATTGGGTTTGAGAATGCGAATGTTGCTTTGCCTAATTGAAAATTTGGTTTGAGAATGACTTGCCTAATAGAAATAGACAAAAGTGCTGGAGAAACTCAGCGGGTGCAGCAGCATCCATGGAGCGAAGGAAATAGTCAATGTTTCAGGCCGAAACCCTTCTCCAGCACTTTTGTAGCTCCATAGATGCTGCGTAATAGAAATGTTGGTGTGAGAATGCAATAGTTGCCTTGCCGAATTGAAAATTTGGTTTGAGAATGCTAAATTTGCCTTGCCTAATTGAAAAATGAGTTTGAGAATGCAAAAGTTGCCTTGACTAATTGAAAAGTTGGTTTGAGAATGCAAACGTTGCCTTGCCTAATTGAAACGTTGGTTTGAGAATGCTAAAGTTGCCTTTCCTAATTGAAAAGTTGGTTTGAGAATGCAAAAGTTGCCTTGCCTAATCGAAAAGTTGGTTTGAGAATGCTAAAGATGCCATGCCTAATTGAAAAGTTGGTTTGAGAATGCCTTGCCTAATTGAAAAGTTGGTTTGAGAATGCTAAAGTTGCCTTGCCTAATTTAAAAAGTTGGTTTGAGAATGCTAAAGTTGCCATGCCTAATTGAAAAGTTGGTTTGAGAATGCAAAAGTTGCCTTGCCTAATTGAAAAGTTGTTCTGAGAATGCAAACGTTGCCATACGTTTTTGAAATGTTGGTTTGAGAATGCAAAAGATGCCTTGCCGAATTAGGCAAGGCAACTTTAGCATTCTCAAACCAATTTTTCAATTAGGCAAGGCAAATTTAGCAATCTCAAACCAACATTTCAATTAGGCAAGGCAACGTTAGCATTCTCAAACCAACTTTTCAATTAGGCAAGGCAACGTTTGCATTCTCAAACCAACTTTTCAATTAGGCAAGGCAAATTTTGCATTCTCAAACCAACTTTGCAATAAGGCATGGCAACTTTAGCATTCTCAAACTAAATTTTAAATTAGGCAAGGCAACTCTAGCATTCTCAAACCATCTTTTCAATTAGGCAAGGCATTCTCAAACCAGCTTTTCAATTAGGCAAGGCATTCTCAAACCAACTTTTCAATTAGGCAAGGCAACTTTAGCATTCTCAAACCAAATTTTGAATTAGGCAAGGCAACATTTGCATTCTGAAACCAACTTTACAATTAGTCAAAGAAACTTTTGCACTCTCTAACTAATTTTTCAATTAGGCAAGGCAAATTTAGCATTCTCAAACCAAATTTTCAATTGAAAAGTTGGCTTGAGAATGCTAAAGTTGCCTTGCCTAATTGAAATGTTGGTTTGAGAATGCTAAAGTTGCCATGCCTAATTGAAATATTGGTTTGAGAATGCTAAAATGTCTTGCCTGTTTGAAAAGTTGGTTTGAGAATGCCTTGCCTAATTGAAAAGTTGGTTTGAGAATGCTAAATTTGCCTTGCCTAATTGAAACATTTGTTTGAGAATGCAAAAGTTACATTGATTAATTGAAAAGTTGGTTTAAGAATGCAAACGTTGCCTTGCCTAATTGAAAAGTTGGTTTGAGAATGCAAACGTTGCCTTGTCTATTTGAAAAGTTGGTTTGAGAATGCCTTGCGTAATTGAAAAGTTGGTTTGAGAATGCTAAAGTTGCCTTGCCTAATTGAAATTTTGTTTTGAGAAAGCTAAAGTTGCCTTGCCTAATTGAAAAGTTGGTTTGAGAATGCAAAAGTTGCCTTGCCTAATTGAAAAGTTGATTTGAGAATGCTAAAGTTGCCATGCCTAATTTAGAAGTTGGTTTGAGAATGCCTTGCCTAATTGAAAAGTAGGTTTGAGAATGCTAAAGTTGCCTTGCCTAATTAACAAGTTGGTTTGTGAATGCTAAAGTTGCCATGCCTAATTGAAAAGTTGGTTTGAGAATGCAAAAGTTGCCTTGCCTAATTGAAAAGTTGGTTTGAGAAGCAAAAGTTGCCTAGCCGTATTGAAAAGTTGGTTTGAGAATGCAAAAGTTGCCTTACGTAATTGAAATGTTGGTTTGAGAATGCAAATGTTGCCTTGCATAATTGAAAAGTTGGTTTGAGAATGTCTTGCCTAATAGAAATGTTGGTTTGAGAATGCAAATGTTGCCTTGTCGAATTGAAAAGTTAGATTGAGAATGCTAAATTTGCCTTGCCGAATTGAAAAGTTGTTTGAGAATGCAAAAGTTGCCTTGCCTAATTGAAAAGTCGGTTTGAGAATTCAAACATTGCCTTGCATAATTGAAATGTTGGTTTGAGAATGCAAAAGTTGCCTTGACTAATTGAAAAGTTGGTTTGAGAATGCAAACGTTGCCTTGACTCCTTGAAAAGTTGGTTTGAGAATGCTAAAGTTGCCTTGCCCAATTGAAAAGTTGATTTGAGAATGCAAAGGTTGCCTTGCGTAATTGAAATGTTGGTTTGAGAATGCAAAAGTTGTCTTGCATAATTGAAAAGTTGGTTTGAGAATGACTTGCCTAATAGAAATGTTGGTTTTAGAATGTAAAAGTTGCCTTGCCGAATTGAAAAGTTGGTTTGAGAATCCTAACTTTGCTGTGCCTAATTGAAAAGTTTCTTTGAGAATGCAAAAGTTGCCTTGCCGAATTGAAAAGTTGGTTTGAGAATGCTAAATTTGCCTTGCCTAATTGAAAAGTTTGTTTGAGAATGCAAAAGTTGCCTAGCCTAATTGAAAAGTTGGAGAATGGAAATGTTGCCTTGCCTAATTGAAAAGTTGGATTGAGAATGCAAACGTTGCCTTGCCTAATTGAAAATTTGGTTTGAGAATGCAAACGTTGCCTTGCCTAATTTAAAATTTAGTTTGAGAATGCTAAAGTTGCCATGCCTAATTGAAAAGTTGGTTTGAGAATGCAAAAGTTGCCTTGCCTAATTGAAAAGTTGGTTTGAGAAGCAAAAGTTGCCTAGCCGTATTGAAAAGTTGGTTTGAGAATGCAAAAGTTGCCTTACGTAATTGAAATGTTGGTTTGAGAATGCAAATGTTGCCTTGCATAATTGAAAAGTTGGTTTGAGAATGTCTTGCCTAATAGAAATGTTGGTTTGAGAATGCAAATGTTGCCTTGTCGAATTGAAAAGTTAGATTGAGAATGCTAAATTTGCCTTGCCGAATTGAAAAGTTGTTTGAGAATGCAAAAGTTGCCTTGCCTAATTGAAAAGTCGGTTTGAGAATTCAAACATTGCCTTGCATAATTGAAATGTTGGTTTGAGAATGCAAAAGTTGCCTTGACTAATTGAAAAGTTGGTTTTGAGAATGCAAACGTTGCCTTGACTCCTTGAAAAGTTGGTTTGAGAATGCTAAAGTTGCCTTGCCCAATTGAAAAGTTGATTTGAGAATGCAAAGGTTGCCTTGGCGTAATTGAAATGTTGGTTTGAGAATGCAAAAGTTGTCTTGCATAATTGAAAAGTTGGTTTGAGAATGACTTGCCTAATAGAATGTTGGTTTTAGAATGTAAAAGTTGCCTTGCCGAATTGAAAAGTTGGTTTGAGAATCCTAACTTTGCTGTGCCTAATTGAAAAGTTTCTTTGAGAATGCAAAAGTTGCCTTGCCGAATTGAAAAGTTGGTTGAGAATGCTAAATTTGCCTTGCCTAATTGAAAAGTTTGTTTGAGAATGCAAAAGTTGCCTAGCCTAATTGAAAAGTTGGAGAATGGAAATGTTGCCTTGCCTAATTGAAAAGTTGGATTGAGAATGCAAACGTTGCCTTGCCTAATTGAAAATTTGGTTTGAGAATGCTAAAGTTGCCTTGCCTAATTGAGAAGTTGGTTTGTAATGCAAAAGTTGCCTTGCCTAATTGAAAGGTTGGTTTGAGAATGCTAGTTACTCTCCCCGCTCCGTTCCTCCTCTCCACCGTCCTCCTCCTCTTCCCCCCCCCTTTTCCCCCCGACCACTGCCCCACCTCTTTCCCTGACCACTCCACGCCCCTCCACTCGGGCCCTGAAGCCTGAATCCTGCAGCTTGCAGCCGGGAGCCTCACCCGCCCCCTCCGTCCCGCTGATAACTGCACGCGCTGCCAGTCGCATTGCTCGCAAGGCCTTTGAAAAAAACACTTTCTTGCAGCGAGGTAAATGAATGATTATTGCGTTCAAGAACCAGCCCTCACCTCTGATAATGTGACCCCAACCCCTCAAACTCTCCCCCGCTGCTTCCTCTCTGCCCCCCTCACGCTCCCTCCGTGTGTGTGTGTGTGGTGTGTGTGTGTGTGTGTGTGTGTGTGTGTGTGTGTGTGTGTGTGTGTGTGTGTGTGTGTGTGTGTGTGTGTGTGTGTGTGTGTGTGTGTGTGTGTGTGTGTGTGTGTGTGTGTGTGTGTGTGTGTGTGTGTGTGTGTGTGTGTGTGTGGGTGTGTGTGTGTTGTGTGTGTGTGAGTGCGTGCGTGCGTGCGTGCGTGCGTGCGTGCGTGCGTGCGTGCGTGCGTGCGTGCGTGCGTGCGTGCGTGCGTGCGTGCGTGCGTGCGTGCGTGCGTGCGTGCGTGCGTGCGTGCGTGCGTGCGTGCGTGCGTGCGCGTCATTTTGCCTTTGAAACATATATCCTTGAAAACTAGATGCCGAAACGGGGAAAATTTTATATATTTCAGTAGCGATTTACTTTATGATTTTAGAAATTCCACTCCTCTGTAAATTTATCAAATATTTCCCGATAGTTTCACTAAAATTGTTCACCAAACTGACTGTTTTTTTCCAATATCGCCGCTGGCCAGCTGCTGACGTCACAATGACTTTGCTGCTCGCGGCCAGCTGCGCAGACTTTCAATGCGCTGCCAGTTACGCTGCCCACTTCCCGCTCCTTCCTCTTTACCCCCTCCTCCTCCTCCTCTTATCCCCACCTCTTCCCCACGACCACCCCACCCCCCACTCGGGACCTGATGCCTGAATCCTGCAGCCGGGAGCCTCCCCCGCCCCCTCCCTCTCGCTGCTAACCGCACGCGGTTGCCAGTCGCATCGCTTGCAAGGCCTTTGAAAAAAACCCATGCTGTCTTCTTCCAGCGAGGCAGCGAGTGATTATTGCGTTCAAGAACAGCCCTCACCTCTGATGACGTGCCCCACCCCAACCCCTCAAACTCTCCCCCTCCCTCTCCCTTTCTACCCTCTCACGCCCCCTCTCCTCCCTCCTCCCCTTCCTCTCCCCCCTCCTCCCCGTCCTCTCCCCCACACGTCCCTCCTCTCCCACCCCTTGCCCACCTCTCTCCACCCACACCCCCTCTCCCCTCCCTCCCCCCTACCCTCTCCCCCTAACCCTCTCCCCTCCCTCTCCCTCTCCCCCCTACCACCCTCCTCTCCCTCCTCTTCCCCCTCTCGCCCTCTCTCTCCCTCCCCTCGCAATCCTCCCCTGCCTCCACCCTCTCTCCCCCTCCCTCACCCCTCACCCCCTCCTCTCTCCGCCTCTCCCTTTCTACTCCCCGCTCTCCTCCCTCTCCCTCCTCTCCATCCCCCTCCTCTCCCTCCCCATCCACTCTCTCTCCCTCCCCCCTCCCCCCTCTCCTCCCCTCTCTTCCCCCTCCCCACTCTCTCCCCATCTCCCATCTCCCTCCCCCTCTCTGCCATCACCCTCACCCACGCCCCCCTCTCTCCACCCCTCTCCTCCCCCACTCCTGCCCCTCCCCCAATCCACACTCTTCCCCTCTCGCTCCCCTCTCTTCTCCTCTCTCCCACCCCCTCTACCCCCCTCAATCCCTCAACCCTACACCCCCCTTCCCCCACTCCCCTCCCCGCTACCTCCCACCACCTCCCTTTGCCCCCCTTCCCCCACTCCCCCCACTCCCCTCTCTCCTACTCCTCTCTCCACCCCCACACCCCTCTGCCCTCCCTCCACCTTACCTATTTCCCCTCCCCACTTCCATTTCCCTCCCCCTCTCTCCCCCCTACCCTCCCCAACCCACCCCCTCTCCCCCTCCTCTCTCTCCCCCCTCCTCGCTCTCCTCCCTCTGAACCCCCCTCTCCCCTCTTTCCCCTTCCCCTCTCCGCTTGGTCTAGTACTTTGTGTTTGTGTGTGTGGGTGTCATTTTGCTTTTGAAAAGTATCTCCTCGAAAACCAGATGCCTAAACCGGGAAATGTTTACATATTTCGGTAGAGATCTTCCGTATGATTTCAGAAATTCACTCCTCTGAAAATTTTGGTTCATTATTTGCCGAGATATTTATTAAAATTATTCACCAATCTGACGTTTTTTTTCCAAATCTGACCGCTGGCCAGCTGCTGAAGTCACAGTAACGGTGACATTTTTTACAGATTTCGGTAGAAATTTACCTTACGATTTCAAAAATCCACTCCTCTGTAAATTTGGTTCATTATTTCTTGAAAATTTTACTAAAATTGTTCACCAGACTTAAAAAAAATAACCACTGCCAGCTGCTGACGTCACAATGCCTTTGCTCATGGTCCCGCCCCCCCCTGCACTGGATTAAAGCAGCTGCTGTTTTCCATGAGGTACGTCACCATCCCCCCCTCCGTTCTTCAAAAGTCGCAGAAAGAATGAGCCGGTTCTGTGGATCCCGAGGTCACCGGAGGTCACCGGCGCACTTTTGCGAAGTCACGGCCCCTCCGTCCCACTGCTAAC
>CM075987.1:98584-137651 GCA_038087875.1 Malacoraja senta | reverse complement strand
AATAACACTGAACCCATTTCTACTAAACTGTGTCTGCTTTTACCGACCTGTCAGTGCCCTTAATGTGGTTTGAAAATATAGTTTGGAAATGCTAAAGTTGTGTTGCCTTTAGTTTGGAAATGCTAAAGCTGTGTTGCCTTTGGTTTGGAAATGCTAAAGCTGTGTTGCCTTTGGTTTGTAAATCCTAAAGCTGCGTTGCCTTTGGTTTCTAAATGCTAAAGCTGTGTTGCCTTTGGTTTGGAAATCCTAAAGCTGTGTTGCCTTTGGTTCGGAAATGCTAAAGCTGTGTTGCATAATTAAAGTTGCCTTACCTAATTAAAGTTGTCTTGCCTAGTTAAAGTTGCCTTGCCAAATTAAAGTTGCCTTGCCTGATTAAAGTTGCCTTGCCTAATTAAAGTTGCCTTGCCTAAAGTTGCATTGCCTTCAATATAATTAAAAGTCGAAACTTGACCACTTCCTGTTTGTGGCCATCATAATCAGTCCCCATCCGCTCATCAGGTGCCATGGATTTTTCCCATCGATGAAAAATAAAAGAGTTATTAGTATTTTAAAAATGTTCAGATTCTCTCTCCTGTCAATCATGCCATGAAGGCCACGCCCATTCTGATCGGAGGGGGAGGGGCTATAAATCCCAGAAGTGTGGGCGTGGCTCCGTCTCTGCAAGATGGTGGAGGGAGGTCATGAGGAGGGAGAGGTGGGAGAGGTGCAAGGCCTGCTTGAAATGATATGAAACTGCACTTGAATTTGGTGGCTTTGCACCCTGCTTGAAGTGTTAAGAAGCTGCACTTTAATTTGGTGGCCTTGCACCCCGCTTGAAATGGAATTTCAAGGAATAGCCGTGAGTCAACTGCCAGCCCACCAGCCGTGAGTGAGTGAGCTGCCAGCACAACAGGTTTGAGTGACTGAGCCGCCAGCCCATTAATCCATTTTGCGCAGATTGTCCATACTAGCCCTCTGGAAACCAGTCCCTTCAGGCCACAACACCCATACTAGCGCTCCAGAAAGCCTCCCCCCCAAATGGCCACCAATATTGGAATTGGTGGAAAGGTGGAATATTGCTATGGGGGACCAGCCCTCCCGTGTGATGCTGGGACCCAACGGGTCCCACTTAGTATAGTATTATATAAAAGTGTATGTGTGTGTGTGTGTGTTTTCGCTTTTGAAACGCATCTCCTCGAAAACCAGATGCTGCAATGGGGACATTTTTTTAAATATTTCGGTAGCGATTTACTTTATCATTTCAGAAATTGGTTGATTATTTCCAGAGTTTTTACGAAAATTGTTCATCAAACTGACGTTCATTTCAAATATATCCTCTGTCCCGCTGCTGATGTCACAATGCCTTTGCTCGTTGCGCACCTGGCTCGTGGCCCCGCCCCCCTTTGGATTAAAGCAGATGCTGTCAATGCACAGGCGCACTTTTCACCACCCACCCCCTCCGACTCAGTCATTTTTCGCCTCCCGCTGTGCTGTGGACTAGCACTAGCCCGGCTGTACACAACGCAGCGCCCAGTCCCGCCAACAGCCCAAGTGGCTCAACACTAAGCACGCTCGCGACTCAGCTCCCACTTCGACTCGGGTTCTAGAACATTGCGGCGGCCATTACCCTCGCGCGGGCGTGATGGGAAGGTGGCCCTGGTGCGCATTACTCCCTCTGGGAGAGGCCGCCCATGGAGACCTGTGATTCCTCTGTTGATCTCCCTCCCCCTCTTCTCCCCCTCCAGCCCCCCTCCCCTCCCCGTCCACCTCCATCTCTCTGCCCCTCCCTTCCCTCTATTCTCTCCCACTCCCTCTCTCTCCCCCCTTCTTCCCCCTCCTCTCTCCCCCTCCCCCCCTCAGCCTCCCTCCCTCCATCTCCTCCCTCCACCCTCCCTCTCTCCTCCCCCTCTCCACCTCCCTCCCTCCCCCTCCCTTCTCCCTTCTCCCCTCCCCGCACACCCGCCCCTACTCTCCCCCCTCTCCCCCGTCCTCCCTCCCTTCTCCCCCTCCCCCCACTGCCCCCCTCCAGCCCCCACCCTCACCTCCCTCCCCCCTCCCTTTGCCCCCCTCTCCCTCCCACTCCTCCCTCTCCCCCCACCTCTCTCCCCTCTTCCCTCTTCCCCCTTCCACCTCTCCCCCCTCCAGGAGCACTCCCCCCTCCCTCCACCTCCCACCCCCTCCACCCTACTCTCCCCCACTCCGCCTCGCTCCCCCTTCCTCCCCCTCTTTTCCCACTTCTCTCTCTCCCCCTCCCACCCTCTTCCCGCTCCCTGCGCCCCCCCTCACCCCCACTTCCCTCACCACTCCCCTCACCCACTCCCACCCTAGCTCCCCTCCCCCACTACCCCCCTCCCCCCTCTCACCCTCTCCCCCCATGTGTGTGTGGAGGTTGTTAGTGTGTGTGCGACGCCGCAGCCCCCCCCCCCATCCCCGCACGTTGAGGGGACGGGACCCAACGAGTCCCCCTTGGTCTAGTAACTATTAAACTCTCTTCGTAAGTACGTTTGTTTGTTTGTCAGTCACATCTCCTCCAAAACCCGACGCTGTGACAGTAAAATGTTACATATACGGTAGAGATTTACCTCATGATTTCAAAAATCCCAGCATCTGAAAATTTGATTCATTATTTCCCGAGTTTTTTACTAAAATTGTTTTTACTAAAACAGAGGCCCGAGAGTCGTTGGAGCGGTTGCCGAGGGAGGAGCTACACCCGAGCGGTAGTAGTTAAAGTGGAGCGCGGAGCTTGTTCCTTACAGAGGCCCGAGAGCCGTTGGAGAGGTCGCAGAGGGAGGAGCTACACCCGAGCGGTAGGACTTAAAAAGGAACCCAAATCTGTAACGTTCCAAGTTCCACTTCAAAAACAAGTGGGTTTTTAGGAAGCCGCTGATTGGTGGACGCAGACAAGAGGGAGCAGCTGATTGGGAGTCAGATTCCCTGCTGATTGTATTGTAGCAGTTTGTTTTGTATTGTAGCAGTTTGTTTTGTATTCTATCCAGGGTAAGGGGAGTATGAGGGCCAGGGCAGTTTACTGTTCTGGATGTCAGATGTGGGAAGTCATGGAGTCTGATAGCCCTCCAGACGTCCACATCTGCGCCAGGTGTATCGAGATGGGGCTCCTAAGGGACCGAATTAGGAACCTGGAGCAGCAGCTCGATGACCTCCGTCTGGTCAGGGAGAGCGAGGAAGTCATTGAGAGGAGTTACAGGGAGGTGGTCACTCCAAGACCACAGGAGGCAGGCAAGTGGATCACGGTTGGGAGAGGCAAGGGGCACAGCAGGGACTAGAGAGTACCCCGGTGGCTGTACACCTTGACAATAAGTACTCCTGTTTGAGCACTGTTGGGGGGGACAGCCTACCTGGGGGCAGCGACAGCGGCCGGGCCTCCGGTACAGAGACCGGTCCTGTTGCTCCAAAGGGTAAGGAAAAGAAGAGGAGGGCAATACTAATAGGGGACTCTATAGTTAGGGGGTCAGACAGGCGATTCTGTGGATGCAGTCGGGAGACCCGGATGGTAGTTTGCCTCCCTGGTGCCAGGGTCCGTGATGTGTCTCAACGTGTCCAAGATATCCTGAAAGGGGAGGGAGAGGAGCCCGAGGTCATGGTACATATAGGTACCAATGACATAGGTAACAAAATAGAAAAGGTCCTGAAAGGAGAATTTAGGGAGTTAGGAGGGGAGTTAAAGAGTAGGACAGCAAAGGTAACAATCTCGGGATTACTGCCTGTGCCACGCGACAGTGAGAGTAGGAATGGAGCGAGGTGGAGATAAACGCATGGCTGAAGGACTGGTGCAGAGGGCAGGGATTCAAATTTCTGGATCATTGGGACCTCTTTTGTGTAAGGTGCGACCTGTACAAAATGGATGGGTTGCACTTGAACCTGAGGGGGACCAATATCCTGGCGGGGAGATCTGCAAAGGCTACTGGGGAGACTTTAAACTAGAATGGTTGGGGGGAGGGACTCAAATAGAGAAAGCTATTAGACAGTGTGTGAGGCAGGAGGCAGAGAAGGAAAGCACTCAGACCCAACATGTAGGGGGGAAAAGAAGAAAACAATAATAAACAGAGAATAAGAGGTGGTGGGGTTCTTAAATGGGTGAGCAGAGAAACAGGGGTGTAAAATGCGGGCGGAAGCAATAGGTAGCAAGGTGAAAAGTAAAAGTGGCAGGCAGACAAATCCAGGGGCAAAAATCAAAAAGGGCCACTTTTCAACATAATTGTATAAGGGGTAAGAGCGTTGTAAAAACAAGCCTGAAGGCTTTGTGTCTCAATGCAAGGAGCATTCGTAATAAGGTGGATGAGTTGAACGTGCAGATAGCTATTAATGATTATGATATAGTTGGGATCACGGAGACATGGCTCCAGGGTGACCAAGGCTGGGAGCTGAACATCCAGGGATATTCAATATTCAGGAGGATAGAGAGAAAGGAAAAGGAGGTGGGGTAGCGTTGCTGGTTAGAGAGGAGATTAACGCAGTGGAAAGGAAGGACATTAGCTTGGAGGATGTGGAATCGGTATGGGTAGAGCTGCGAAACACTAAGGGGCAGAAAACGCTGGTGGTGTTGTGTACAGGCCACCTAGCAGTAGTAGTGAAGTTGGGGATGGCATCAAACAGGAAATTAGAAATGCGTGCAACAAAGGCAAAACAGTTATAATGGGTGACTTCAATCTACATATAGATTGGGTGAATCAAATTGGCAGGGGTGCTGAGGAAGAGGATTTCTTGGAATGTATGCGGGATAGTTATCTAAACCAACATGGAGAGGAACCAACGAGAGAGCAGGCTATTCTAGACTGGGTATTGAGTAATGAGGAAGGGTTAGTTAGCAGTCTTGTTGTGCGTGCCCCTTGGGCAAGAGTGGCCATAATATGGTTGAGTTCTTCATTAGGATGGAGAGTGACATTGTTAATTCAGAAACAACGGTTATGAATTTAAAGAAAGGTAACTTTGAGGGTATGAGACGTGAATTGGCCAAGATTGACTGGCAAATAGTTCTAAAAGGGTTGACGGTGGTTATGCAATGGAAGGCATTTAAAGACTGCATGGATGAACTACAAAAATTGTTCATCCCAGTTTGGCAAAAGAATAAACCAGGGAAGGTAGTGCATCCGTGGATAACAAGGGTAATCAGGGATAGTATCAAAGCAATAGATGATGCGTACAAATTAGCCAGAAAAAGCAGTATACCAGAGGACTGGGAGAAATTCAGAGACCAGCAGAGGAGGACAAAGGGCTTAATTAGGAAAGGGAAAATAGATTATGAAAGAAAACTGGCAGGGAACATAAAAACTGACTGCAAAAGTTTTTATAGATATGTGAAAAGAAAGAGGTTAAAACAAATGTAGGTCCTTTGAGGTCAGAAACAGGTGAATTGATCATGGGGAACAAGGATATGGCGGACCAATTGAATAACTACTTTGGTTCCGTCTTCACTGTGGAAGACATAAATAATCTGCCGAAAATAGCGGGTCAAAGGAGATGGAGGAACTGAGTGAAATCCAGGTTAGTCGGGAAGTGGTGTTGGGTAAATTGAATAGATTAAATGCCGATACATCACCAGGGCCAGATAGGCTGCATCCCAGAGTACTTAAGGAAGTAGCTCCAGAAATAGTGGATGCATTAGTGATAATTTTTCAAAACTCTTTAGATTCTGGAGTAGTTCCTGAGGATTGGAGGGTAGCAAACGAAACCCCACTTTTTAAGAAGGGAGGGAGAGAGAAAACGGGGAATTACAGACCAGTTAGTCTAACATCGGTAGTGGGGAAACTGCTAGTCAGTTATTAAAGATGGGATAGCAGCACATTTGGAAAGTGGTGACATCATTGGACAAAGTCAGCATGGATTTACGAAAGGTACATCATGTCTGACGAATCTTATAGAATTTTTCGAGGATGTAACTAGTAGAGTGGATAGGGGAGAACCAGTGGATGTGTTGTATCTGGACTTTCAGAAGGCTTTCGACAAGGTCCCACATAAGAAATTAGTATACAAACTTAAAGCACAGCTTTCATGGTACACCAGTCATTGAAAGTAGGCATGCAGGTGCAGCAGGCAGTGAAGAAAGCGAATGGTATGTTAGCTTTCATAGCAAAAGGATTTGAGTATAGGAGCAGGGAGATTCTATTGCAGTTGTACAGAGTCTTGGTGAGACCACACCTGGAGTATTGCGCACAGGTTTGGTCTCCAAATCTGAGGAAGGACATTATAGCCATAGAGGGAGTGCAGAGAAGGTTCGCCAGACTGATTCCTGGGATGTCAGGACTTTCATATGAAGAAAGACTGGATAGACTTGGCTTATACTCGCTAGAATTTTGGAGGTTGAGAGGGGATCTTATAGAAACGTACAAAATTCTTATGGGCTTGGACAAGCTAGATGCACGAAGATTGTTCCCGATGTTGGGGAAGTCCAGGACAAGGGGTCACAGCTTAAGGATAAGGGGGAAATCCTTTAAGACCGAGATGAGAAAAAATGTTTTCACACAGAGAGTGGTGAATTTCTGGAACTCTCTGCCACAGAGGTTAGTTGACGCCAGTTCATTGGCTATATTTAAGAGGAAGTTAGATGTGGCCCTTGTGGCTAAAGGGATCAGGGGGTATGGAGAGAAGGCAGGTACGGGATACTGAGTTGGATGATCAGCCATAATCATATTGAATGGCGGTGCAGGCTCGAAGGGCCGAATGGTCTACTCCTGCACATATTTTCTATGTATCTATGTATCTATGAAATCTGAGTCGTCAAGTCGTGCAAGAAGTCTGCTGGGCTTCTTGAAGTTCAACAACATGGCAGCGGCAGTTGTTATTGCAGCGTGGCCGCGGACAAGCGCAGTTGAAATATCGCCATCGCGCCCGTCACAGGGGTCGACCTCCTCTCCGACTCCCCCGCCCGATGTCTGTCACGCTGGTGATTGCGCTGCCCGCCCTCCGCTGTTTTTAACAGTCCTCAGAGCGCTGCGGGTCTCGCTCTGGTGCACGACGGCCACAGCCTAGCTCGGGCCCCGCGCCTGATGGGGAGGTTTGTGCTCTACGACGTCGGTAGGTGCTGCCTCTACTCATTCCTCCTCCCTCTCTACCCCCTCCCCGGGTCAGAGAAAGAGAGGGGGTGGGGAGAGGGTGTGAGAGAGGGGAGGGTGGAGAGGGGGTGGAGAGAGAGAGGTGGAGGGGAGGGGTGGAGAGGGGGAGGAGAAGGGGAGGGGGAAAGGGCCCTTCCTCTCTGTCCCCCCTCTCTGCCCCCATTCCTCTCTGCCCCCCCTCCCTCTCTGCCCCCCTCCCTCTCTGCCCCCTCCATCTCTTGGGAATCCCCCACTCCCCCCCCTCTCCCCCACTCCCCCTTCTTTAACCCCTATTCCCTCACCTTCTTCCCCCCCTTCTCTCACCCCTCTGCCTTCCCTACTAGTTCATAATTGTGAAACACTGTAGCCCAGCCAATGACACAGAGCAGACTTTGAGACAGCAGCCAACATTAGCAAAGTCAACTCCAAACCAGGTCATTTATTATTCTCCCCACCTCCGTCTTGTAGAAGGTACAGAAGCTGACAAGCGCGCACCATCAGAATCAGGAACAGCTTCACCTCCGTTATCAGGTTTCTGAACGGTCGTTCCATAAACTAGGTGACAACCATAAACTTATTCCTAAACCTAAACCTAAACCTGGAAGCAAAGACAGCGTTTACCCTAAACATTCCAATCATGATTTTGTACACATTTATATGGCTATCCCTCAGCCTCCTGCCATGGAAGGAATAAGGGCCTTGGCAGCCCAACCCCAGTTCAGGCCCTCGCGTTCTGAGGAGCTTTGTTCGTTCCCTATGGCTACGGTTTTTAAATAGTTTGGACAGTCTTAACTCACTGTTTCTTTTCGCCTGTTGAACAACCTGTGCCTGGTTGTATAATATGATTTGCATGGATAGCACACAAACACTGCGTTTCACATGAGAATTATAAACCACCTCCAATAACAATGGCGGACGGCAATTCACTGAGTACGTCTGCTGTAGAGATAGAGCCCGCTCATCTCCCGCTGCCTCTGCCCGCCACGCAAGCACCACCCTTCGCGCCACGCCCGATGGACTTACATGCCTAGGAAACGGGTCGCCATGATGCCGTAAGAGTCGAGCAGGAAGCCGTTGGCCACAGTCCCGAAGTTCAGGACAAAATCGCCAATGGTGAAGATGAGAGCGAAGCGCTCGTCCTGCTGAACGCATCCGACTAAGGGGGGAGATGGAGGGAGGGAGTGAGCGGCTGAGGTGGATACGGGTTTTCACCAATCTGATCGTTTTATGAGGACGTGACCATAAAGGTCGAGGAAGACAGAGCTGTACACATAGTATACATGGATTTTACTAAGGCATTCGACAACGTTCCGCATGGTCGACTCCTCTGGAAGGTTAGATCTCATGGGATTCAAGGACATAACTTGAGTGGATAGAAAATTAGCTTCATGGAAGGAAGGATGGTGAAAGGTTGCTTTTCAGACTGGAAACCTCTGACTAATGATGTGCCTCGGGGTTAGGTGCTGGGCCTATTGCTGTTTGAGATCAATATCAATCACATGGATGAGAACATACACGGCATGATTAACAAGCTTGCAGATGACACAAGAGTGGGTCGTATTGTGGATAGTGAAGATGGTTGTCAAAAATTGCAGGTGAGCTGAGGAATGGCTGATAGAACTTAATACAGAGAAGGGTGAGGTTTGCATGTTGGCAACAATAACATGGGCAGAACGTACACAGTAGGACTTTGGGGAGTGTTGTAGAGCAGAGGGATAATGCAGGTGCATGGTTCCTTGAGTGTGGCACGTGTAGATCGGGTGGTCAAAAAGGTTTGTGGAACAATGTTCATCAGTTAGAACATTGAGTATAGAATTTGGGAAGTCATATTGAAGTTGTGTGAGATGTTGGTGGGGCCGCATTTAGAGTATTGTGTTCAGTTTTGGGCACCAGGTTATAGGAAGAATGTTGTCAAACTGGAAAGATTTAAGAGCATGGTGCCAAGACTCGAGGCCCTCTGCTATAGGTAGTGGTTGAGCAAGCTAGGGTCACATTCTTTGGAGCGCGAAACGAGGAGGAGTGATCTTACAGAGTTATACAAATTCATGAGAGGAATTGATCGGGTGGACGCACAGCATCTCTTGCCTAGTGTAGGGGAATCCAGAACCAGAGGACATAGGTTTAAGGTGAGGGAAGAAAGATTTAATAGGAATCTGTGGGGTAACATTTTCATACAAAGGGTACTTGATGTATGGAACGAACCGCCCGAGCAGGTATTTGAGACAGTATTATCGCAACGTTTAGGAAACATTTAGACAGATACACGTCAGGTTTACCAGAGTGTTCAAGAAGGAACTGCAGATGCTGGAAAAAATCAGCGGGTGCGGCAGCATCTATGGAGCGAAGGAAATAGGCAACGTTTCGGGCCGAAACCCTTCTTCAGACTATTCTTCAGGTTTACCCCAACGCAGGCAGGTGAGACAGGAGTAGACGGAGAGATAGAGATATAGAGTGAGAGAGAAGGATAGATAGATAGATAGATAGATAGATAGATAGATAGATAGATAGATAGATAGATAGATAGATAGATAGATAGATAGATAGATAGATAGATAGATAGATAGATAGATAGATAGATAGACAGACAGACAGACAGACAGACAGACAGACAGATAGATAGATAGATGGGCTGACGGACAGAGAAACAGATTTAGATAGAGAATAAGAGATAGAGAGATAGAGACCTAGCGAGGAAAGGGAAATGAAGAATGGTGGGGAGGGACAAAGAGAGGCAGAGAGAGTGAATGAGAGACACAGTAAGAGAGTGAGGGGGCAGATAAAGGGGGAGAGATTAAATGATGAGAGAGTGTGATGGCAGAGGGAGAATGAGAGAGAGGGCGGAAGAAATGGCGAAAGGGAGAGAGTGAGTTTCATAGATAAAGACGGAGTGGGGTGTAGAGAGTATAGCGACAGTGGGTGAGAAACAAGAGAGATAAAGAAATGAGTAGGAGGGATGGCGAGTGGGGGAGTGGGAGCGGTTCAGAGAGAAGCTGAGAGAGGGTGTATAAGGCAGAGAGGGAGTGTGAGAGAGTGAGGAAGAAGGGAGAGGGACGCAGAGGGACACAGAGAGGTCGAAGATGTAGGGAGGAAGAGATACATAGAGGGGAGAGAGCGTCCCTCAGTATTTTCACCCTTCATGGTGTTGAGTAAAACATTTTCCTCCGTCCCTTGGCCACTGATCTTCCCTCTCCTCTGCACCATCCCCCAACTGCGGACACTCACCGGTGACATTCCTCGACCCAGTGTCGGTGGAGTTGCACAGGTCAGCGAAGTAGTCTTCATTCTTCAGCACGAAGACCAGGGTAGGCCAGCCGTAGAGCGCACCCGCAAAGCCGACGCATTCTATGACCCCTGTCGCAAAAGTCAAAAGCAACTTGATCCGCTCGAGGTCCCGACCCATCTCACATAAAGGACTGTCTCTTACTACAGACAGTATTCGCAGGCTTTCCCACAAATGTGCCCATCCCCGTTCCTTGATGATGACTCATACCGCGGGCACAGTCAAAAAGGCCTGGCGAATATTTTATATAATATTGTCACAAAGAAAAACATCTTTGCGTGCTACTCGACAAATGAAAGCAAGCACGAATATTTTAGACGGTGCATACACAGAGAATGACATAGCACCAAATGTAGCCTTACAGCCCCAAACCCCACCCGATAGTTGTCTGCCTCCCAGCCCATTACTCAAGCTAACTATCTCCCAACCCCTTATCGCTATCCAGCTCGTTGCCTCCCTGCACCTTACCCCCTTCCCCCCAAGCTGGCTGACTCCCAGCCGCTTACTCTGCGAAACGTTTGCTGCCTTCCCATACCTTTAACCCTCCCCCCCAAGCTGGCTTGCTCCAGGCCTCTTAACCCCACCCCCCACCCCCCGCAGGCTGACTCCCAGCCGATTATCCCCCTCCCCTCCGTTGTCAGCTTCCCGCCCCCTCAGCCCCCCGAGCTGGCCTCCTCCCAGTCCTTTACCCCACTACCATCCAAGATGGATTAACATCCCTAGTTCGCTCCCTCCCTGCCCCTAACCCCCCGTCCTGGCATTCTCCCATCCCCTTTAACCCCCACATCACAATATGGCTGCTACCCTTTCCATTACACCCCCAATATTGCGGCCTTCAAGCTCTTTACCCACCCCCCCATATCTGGCTACTTCCCACCTCCTTACACACACCCTCAACGTACCCTCCACTCCCCAAGCTGGCTGACTTACAGCCCCCTCCTCCCCAATCCAGCTGCCTCCCAGCTGACCGTCCATTATCTCCCCAGGCTGTTTGCCTCCCTGCCCCCATAACTCACCAAGCTCTTCTTCCTCACAGCCCCCCTTAGCTGGCATCCTCCAACCCCCTTAAAACCCCACCCCAACAGGCTGCCTCCTAGCCCTCTAAGTCCCCTAGCTGGCTGTCCACTTAGCCCCTAAAGCCGGGAGCCACCCACTCACTCCCTTACACACCCTCCCCAGGCTGTCTGCTTCCCAACCATCCCCCACCTTCCCGCCGACTCTCCCAGCCCTATCCATTCGGGCCAGCTGACTTCCCCTTACATCCCCAAACTGGCTCCCTCCCAGCCTCTCACCCCCCCCCCCCCCCCGCGAAGCAAGCTCATTATTAGCCCAAGCTGACTGCCCCTCAACTACCCACCCCTCCTCCAACTGTCTCCGTCCCATCCCCTGACCGTACGTCCCAAACTCCTAGCCGCTTAACCGCCCAAGCTGGCTGCCCTCCCTGCACATTACCCCAGCTAGCTGGCTGCCTTCCAGCCACATCCCGATGGCTTGGTACCTCAGGCGTTTACCCCACCCCGGCTAAGTTGGCTGCCCCCTAGCCACAACCCCCGTATGTGGCTGCACCCCAGCCGTTTCCCACCCCCATGCTGGCTGCCTCACAGTCATCTTACCGGCCACTCCCTAAATTGGCTGACTTCTCTGAACAACCGCACAAACGTTCCTGTGTTTGCCACAAATGGCAAATAAAGTTTTTGATTTTATTTGATTTCTAGTGCCTTACTCTCCCAAGCCGACTGCCTCCCAGCCCTCCCCCCCTTCCCCTTACATCACACCCACCCCCCAGCATGCTGTCTGCAACCCCGTTACATACCCCACTCAATGGCATCCTGTCTTAAACAATCGCAGCGCCACAAATATCATCCTCGCATGAAACTGAGATACACTGGCATCTGGTTTACGACCTGACGCAAACTCTCTAGAAATAGCGACCTTGTCGATCTCGGTACGAAAACTTCACAAACCACCTCTACCCGCTCTCCTCACTGCAAAACTTCTCCCGCCAAATCGACATATTCAGCTTTTTCCTTTCATAAGCCTCATGCACTAAGTTCTCCCAATTCAACATCAGTGGTATAAAATACACAACAGGTTTGAGTGACTGAGCCTCCAGCCCATTAATCCATTCGGCGCACTGTCCATACTAGCCCTCTGGAAACCAGTCCCTTCAGGCCACAACACCCATACTAGCGCTCCAGAAAGCCCCCCCCCCAATGGCCACCAATATTGGAATTGGTGGAAAGGTGGAATATTGCTATGGGGGACCAGCCCTCCCGTGTGATGCTGGGACCCAACGGGTCCCACTTAGTATAGTATTATATAAAAGTGTATGTGTGTGTGTGTGTGTGTTTTCGCTTTTGAAACGCATCTCCTCGAAAACCAGATGCTGCAATGGGGACATTTTTTAAAATATTTCGGTAGCGATTTACTTTATCATTTCAGAAATTGGTTGATTATTTCCAGAGTTTTTACGAAAATTGTTCATCAAACTGACGTTTATTTCAAATATATCCTCTGTCCCGCTGCTGATGTCACAATGCCTTTGCTCGTTGCGCACCTGGCTCGTGGCCCCGCCCCCCTCTGGATTAAGGCAGATGCTGTCAATGCACAGGCGCACCTTTCACCACCCACCCCCTCCGACTCAGTCATTTTTCGCCTCCCGCTGTGCTGTGGACTAGCACTAGCCCGGCTGTACACAACGCAGCGCCCAGTCCCGCCAACAGCCCAAGTGGCTCAACACTAAGCACGCTCGCGACTCAGCTCCCACTTCGACTCGGGTTCTAGAACATTGCGGCGGCCATTACCCTCGCGCGGGCGTGATGGGAAGGTGGCCCTGGTGCGCATTACTCCCTCTGGGAAAGGCCGTCCATGGAGACCTGTGATTCCTCTGTTGATCTCCCTCCCCCTCTTCTCCCCCCTCCAGCCCCCCTCCCCTCCCCGTCCACCTCCATCTCTCTGCCCCTCCCTTCCCTCTATTCTCTCCCACTCCCCCTCTCTCCCCCCTTCTTCCCCCTCTTCCCCCTCCTCTCTCCCCCTCCCCCCTCAGCCTCCCTCACTCCATCTCCTCCCTCCACCTCCCCCTCTCCCCTCCCCCTCTCCACCTCCCTCCCTCCCCCTCCCTTCTCCCTTCTCCCCTCCCCGCACACCGCCCCTACTCTCCCCCCCTCTCCCCCGTCCTCCCTACCTTCTCCCCCTCCCCCCACTGCCCCCACCCTCACCTCCCTACCCCTCCCTTTGCCCCCCTCTCCCTCCACTCCTCCCTCTCCCCCCACCTCTCTCCCCTCTTCCCCCTTCCACCTCTCCCCCCTCCAGGAGCACTCCCCCCCTCCACCTCCCACCCCCTCCACCCTACTCTCCCCCACTCCGCCTCGCTCCCCCCTTCCTCCCCCTCTTTTCCCACTTCTCTCTCTCCCCCTCCCACCCTCTTCCCGCTCCCTGCGCCCCCCCTCACCCCCACTTCCCTCACCCACTCCCCTCACCCACTCCCACCCTAGCTCCCCTCCCCCACTACCCCCCCTCCCCCCTCTCACCCTCTCCCCCCATGTGTGTGTGGAGGTTGTTAGTGTGTGTGTGACGCCGCAGCCCCCCCCCCCCCCGCATCCCCGCACGTTGAGGGGACGGGACCCAACGAGTCCCCCTTGGTCTAGTAACTATTAAACTCTCTTCGTAAGTACGTTTGTTTGTTTGTCAGTCACATCTCCTCCAAAACCCGACGCTGTGACAGTTAAAATGTTACATAATACGGTAGAGATTTACCTCATGATTTCAAAAATCCCCGCATCTGAAAATTTGATTCATTATTTCCCGAGTTTTTTACTAAAATTGTTTTTACTAAAACAGAGGCCCGAGAGCCGTTGGAGCGGTCGCCGAGGGAGGAGCTACACCCTAGCGGTAGTAGTTAAAGTGGAGCGTGGGGCTTGTTCCTTACAGAGGCCCGAGAGCCGTTGGAGAGGTCGCAGAGGGAGGAGGAACCGAAATCTGCAACGTTCCAAGTTCCACTCGCACTTCAAAAACACTTCAAAAACAAGTGGGCTTAAGGAAGCCGCTGATTGGTGGAAGCAGACAAGAGGGAGCAGCTGATTGGGAGTCAGATCCCTGCTGATTGTATTGTAGCAGTTTGTTTTGTATTGGATCCTAGGTAAGGGGAGTATGAGGGCCAGGGTAGTTTACTGTTCTGGATGTCAGATGTGGGAAGTCATGGAGTCTGATAGCCCTCAAGACGTCCACATCTGCGTCAGGTGTATCGAGATGGGGCTCCTAAGGGACCGTATTAGGAACCTGGAGCAGCAGCTCGATCATCTCCGTCTGGTCAGGGAGAGCGAGGAAGTTATTGAGAGGAGTTACAGGGAGGTGGTCACTCCAAGACCACAGGAGGCAGGCAAGTGGATCACGGTTGGGAGAGGCAAGGGGCACAGGCAGGGACTAGTGAGTACCCCGGTGGCTGTACACCTTGACAATAAGTACTCCTGTTTGAGCACTGTTGGGGGGACAGCCTACCTGGGGGTAGCGACAGCGGCCGGGCCTTCGGTATAGAGACCGGTCCTGTTGCTCCAAAGTGTAAGGAAAAGAAGAGGAGGGCAGTAGTAATAGGGGACTCTATAGTTCGGGGGTCAGACAGGCGATTCTGTGGATGCAGTCGGGAGACCCGGATGGTAGTTTGCCTCCCTGGTGCCAGGGTCCGTGATGTGTCTCAACGTGTCCAAGATATCCTGAAAGGGGAGGGAGAGGAGCCCGAGGTCGTGGTACATATAGGTACCAATGACATAGGTAACAAAATAGAAAAGGTCCTGAAAGGAGAATTTAGGGAGTTAGGAGGGGAGTTAAAGAGTAGCACAGCAAAGGTAACAATCTCGGGATTACTGCCTGTGCCACGCAACAGTGAGAGTAGGAATGGAGCGAGGTGGAGGATAAACGCGTGGCTGAAGGACTGGTGCAGAGGGCAGGGATTCAAATTTCTGGATCATTGGGGCCTCTTTTGTGTAAGGTGCGACCTGTACAAAAAGGATGGGTTGCACTTGAACCTGAGGGGGACCGATATTCTGGCGGGGAGATCTGCAAAGGCTACTGGGGAGACTTTAAACTAGAATGGTTGGGGGGAGGGACTCAAATAGAGAAAGCTATTAGACAGTGTGTGAGGCAGGAGGCAGAGAAGGAAAGCACTCAGACCCAACATGTAGGGGGGGAAAGAAGAAAACAATAATAAACAGAGAATAAGAGGTGGTGGGGTTCTTAAATGGGTGAGCAGAGAAACAGGGGTGTAAAATGCGGGCGGAAGCAATAGGTAGCAAGGTGAAAAGTAAAAGTGGCAGGCAGACAAATCCAGGGCAAAAATCAAAAAGGGCCACTTTTCAACATAATTGTATAATGGGGTAAGAACGTTGTAAAAACAAGCCTGAAGGCTTTGTGTCTCAATGCAGGGAGCATTCGTAATAAGGTGGATGAGTTGAATGTGCATACAGCTATTAATGATTATGATATAGTTGGGATCACAGAGACATGGCTCCAGGGTGACCAAGGCTGGGAGCTGAACATCCAGGGATATTCAATATTCAGGAGGGATAGAGAGAAAGGAAAAGGAGGTGGGGTAGCGTTGCTGGTTAGAGAGGAGATTAACGCAGTGGAAAGGAAGGACATTAGCTTGGAGGATGTGGAATCGGTATGGGTAGAGCTGCGAAACACTAAGGGGCAGAAAACGCTGGTGGGTGTTGTGTACAGGCCACCTAGCAGTAGTAGTGAAGTTGGGGATGGCATCAAACAGGAAATTAGAAATGCGTGCAACAAAGGCAAAACAGTTATAATGGGTGACTTCAATCTACATATAGATTGGGTGAATCAAATTGGCAGGGGTGCTGAGGAAGAGGATTTCTTGGAATGTATGCGGGATAGTTATCTAAACCAACATGTAGAGGAACCAACGAGGGAGCAGGCTATTCTAGACTGGGTATTGAGTAATGAGGAAGGGTTAGTTAGCAGTCTTGTTGTGCGTGCCCCCTTGGGCAAGAGTGGCCATAATATGGTTGAGTTCTTCATTAGGATGGAGAGTGACATTGTTAATTCAGAAACAACGGTTCTGAACTTAAAGAAAGGTAACTTTGAGGGTATGAGACGTGAATTGGCCAAGATTGACTGGCAATTAGTTCTAAAAGGGTTGACGGTGGTTATGCAATGGAAGGCATTTAAAGACTGCATGGATGAACTACAAAAATTGTTCATCCCAGTTTGGCAAAAGAATAAACCAGGTAAGGTAGTGCATCCGTGGATAACAAGGGTAATCAGGGATAGTATCAAAGCAATAGATGATGCGTACAAATTCAGAGTCCAGCAGAGCAGGACAAAGGGCTTAATTAGGAAAGGGAAAATAGATTATGAAAGAAAACTGGCAGGGAACATAAAAACTGACTGCAAAAGTTTTTATAGATATGTGAAGAGAAAGAGATTAGTTAAAACAAATGTAGGTCCTTTGAGGTCAGAAACGGGTGAATTGATCATGGGGAACAAGGATATGGCGGACCAATTGAATAACTACTTTGGTTCCGTCTTCACTGTGGAAGACATAAATAATCTGCCGAAAATAGCGGGTCAAAGGAGATGGAGGAACTGAGTGAAATCCAGGTTAGTCGGGAAGTGGTGTTGGGTAAATTGAATAGATTAAATGCCGATACATCACCAGGGCCAGATAGGCTGCATCCCAGAGTACTTAAGGAAGTAGCTCCAGAAATAGTGGATGCATTAGTGATAATTTTTCAAAACTCTTTAGATTCTGGAGTAGTTCCTGAGGATTGGAGGGTAGCAAACGAAACCCCACTTTTTAAGAAGGGAGGGAGAGAGAAAACGGGGAATTACAGACCAGTTAGTCTAACATCGGTAGTGGGGAAACTGCTAGTCAGTTATTAAAGATGGGATAGCAGCACATTTGGAAAGTGGTGACATCATTGGACAAAGTCAGCATGGATTTACGAAAGGTACATCATGTCTGACGAATCTTATAGAATTTTTCGAGGATGTAACTAGTAGAGTGGATAGGGGAGAACCAGTGGATGTGTTGTATCTGGACTTTCAGAAGGCTTTCGACAAGGTCCCGCATAAGAGATTAGTATACAAACTTAAAGCACAGCTTTCATGGTACACCAGTCATTGAAAGTAGGCATGCAGGTGCAGCAGGCAGTGAAGAAAGCGAATGGTATGTTAGCTTTCATAGCAAAAGGATTTGAGTATAGGAGCAGGGAGATTCTATTGCAGTTGTACAGAGTCTTGGTGAGACCACACCTGGAGTATTGCGCACAGGTTTGGTCTCCAAATCTGAGGAAGGACATTATAGCCATAGAGGGAGTGCAGAGAAGGTTCGCCAGACTGATTCCTGGGATGTCAGGACTTTCATATGAAGAAAGACTGGATAGACTTGGCTTATACTCGCTAGAATTTTGGAGGTTGAGAGGGGATCTTATAGAAACGTACAAAATTCTTATGGGCTTGGACAAGCTAGATGCACGAAGATTGTTCCCGATGTTGGGGAAGTCCAGGACAAGGGGTCACAGCTTAAGGATAAGGGGGAAATCCTTTAAGACCGAGATGAGAAAAAATGTTTTCACACAGAGAGTGGTGAATTTCTGGAACTCTCTGCCACAGAGGTTAGTTGACGCCAGTTCATTGGCTATATTTAAGAGGAAGTTAGATGTGGCCCTTGTGGCTAAAGGGATCAGGGGGTATGGAGAGAAGGCAGGTACGGGATACTGAGTTGGATGATCAGCCATAATCATATTGAATGGCGGTGCAGGCTCGAAGGGCCGAATGGTCTACTCCTGCACCTATTTTCTATGTATCTATGTATCTATGAAATCTGAGTCGTCAAGTCGTGCAAGAAGTCTGCTGGGCTTCTTGAAGTTCAACAACATGGCAGCGGCAGTTGTTATTGCAGCGTGGCCGCGGACAAGCGCAGTTGAAATATCGCCATCGCGCCCGTCACAGGGGTCGACCTCCTCTCCGACTCCCCCGCCCGATGTCTGTCACGCTGGTGATTGCGCTGCCCGCCCTCCGCTGTTTTTAACAGTCCTCAGAGCGCTGCGGGTCTCGCTCTGGTGCACGACGGCCACAGCCTAGCTCGGGCCCCGCGCCTGATGGGGAGGTTTGTGCTCTACGACGTCGGTAGGTGCTGCCTCTACTCATTCCTCCTCCCTCTCTACCCCCTCCCCGGGTCAGAGAAAGAGAGGGGGTGGGGAGAGGGTGTGAGAGAGGGGAGGGTGGAGAGGGGGTGGAGAGAGGGAGGTGGAGGGGAGGGGTGGAGAGGGGGAGGAGAAGGGGAGGGGGAAAGGGCCCTTCCTCTCTGTCCCCCCTCTCTGCCCCCATTCCTCTCTGCCCCCCCTCCCTCTCTGCCCCCCTCCCTCTCTGCCCCCTCCATCTCTTGGGAATCCCCCACTCCCCCCCCCTCTCCCCCACTCCCCCTTCTTTAACCCCTATTCCCTCACCTTCTTCCCCCCCTTCTCTCACCCCTCTGCCTTCCCTACTAGTTCATAATTGTGAAACACTGTAGCCCAGCCAATGACACAGAGCAGACTTTGAGACAGCAGCCAACATTAGCAAAGTCAACTCCAAACCAGGTCATTTATTATTCTCCCCACCTCCGTCTTGTAGAAGGTACAGAAGCTGACAAGCGCGCACCATCAGAATCAGGAACAGCTTCACCTCCGTTATCAGGTTTCTGAACGGTCGTTCCATAAACTAGGTGACAACCATAAACTTATTCCTAAACCTAAACCTAAACCTGGAAGCAAAGACAGCGTTTACCCTAAACATTCCAATCATGATTTTGTACACATTTATATGGCTATCCCTCAGCCTCCTGCCATGGAAGGAATAAGGGCCTTGGCAGCCCAACCCCAGTTCAGGCCCTCGCGTTCTGAGGAGCTTTGTTCGTTCCCTATGGCTACGGTTTTTAAATAGTTTGGACAGTCTTAACTCACTGTTTCTTTTCGCCTGTTGAACAACCTGTGCCTGGTTGTATAATATGATTTGCATGGATAGCACACAAACACTGCGTTTCACATGAGAATTATAAACCACCTCCAATAACAATGGCGGACGGCAATTCACTGAGTACGTCTGCTGTAGAGATAGAGCCCGCTCATCTCCCGCTGCCTCTGCCCGCCACGCAAGCACCACCCTTCGCGCCACGCCCGATGGACTTACATGCCTAGGAAACGGGTCGCCATGATGCCGTAAGAGTCGAGCAGGAAGCCGTTGGCCACAGTCCCGAAGTTCAGGACAAAATCGCCAATGGTGAAGATGAGAGCGAAGCGCTCGTCCTGCTGAACGCATCCGACTAAGGGGGGAGATGGAGGGAGGGAGTGAGCGGCTGAGGTGGATACGGGTTTTCACCAATCTGATCGTTTTATGAGGACGTGACCATAAAGGTCGAGGAAGACAGAGCTGTACACATAGTATACATGGATTTTACTAAGGCATTCGACAACGTTCCGCATGGTCGACTCCTCTGGAAGGTTAGATCTCATGGGATTCAAGGACATAACTTGAGTGGATAGAAAATTAGCTTCATGGAAGGAAGGATGGTGAAAGGTTGCTTTTCAGACTGGAAACCTCTGACTAATGATGTGCCTCGGGGTTAGGTGCTGGGCCTATTGCTGTTTGAGATCAATATCAATCACATGGATGAGAACATACACGGCATGATTAACAAGCTTGCAGATGACACAAGAGTGGGTCGTATTGTGGATAGTGAAGATGGTTGTCAAAAATTGCAGGTGAGCTGAGGAATGGCTGATAGAACTTAATACAGAGAAGGGTGAGGTTTGCATGTTGGCAACAATAACATGGGCAGAACGTACACAGTAGGACTTTGGGGAGTGTTGTAGAGCAGAGGGATAATGCAGGTGCATGGTTCCTTGAGTGTGGCACGTGTAGATCGGGTGGTCAAAAAGGTTTGTGGAACAATGTTCATCAGTTAGAACATTGAGTATAGAATTTGGGAAGTCATATTGAAGTTGTGTGAGATGTTGGTGGGGCCGCATTTAGAGTATTGTGTTCAGTTTTGGGCACCAGGTTATAGGAAGAATGTTGTCAAACTGGAAAGATTTAAGAGCATGGTGCCAAGACTCGAGGCCCTCTGCTATAGGTAGTGGTTGAGCAAGCTAGGGTCACATTCTTTGGAGCGCGAAACGAGGAGGAGTGATCTTACAGAGTTATACAAATTCATGAGAGGAATTGATCGGGTGGACGCACAGCATCTCTTGCCTAGTGTAGGGGAATCCAGAACCAGAGGACATAGGTTTAAGGTGAGGGAAGAAAGATTTAATAGGAATCTGTGGGGTAACATTTTCATACAAAGGGTACTTGATGTATGGAACGAACCGCCCGAGCAGGTATTTGAGACAGTATTATCGCAACGTTTAGGAAACATTTAGACAGATACACGTCAGGTTTACCAGAGTGTTCAAGAAGGAACTGCAGATGCTGGAAAAAATCAGCGGGTGCGGCAGCATCTATGGAGCGAAGGAAATAGGCAACGTTTCGGGCCGAAACCCTTCTTCAGACTATTCTTCAGGTTTACCCCAACGCAGGCAGGTGAGACAGGAGTAGACGGAGAGATAGAGATATAGAGTGAGAGAGAAGGATAGATAGATAGATAGATAGATAGATAGATAGATAGATAGATAGATAGATAGATAGATAGATAGATAGATAGATAGATAGATAGATAGACAGACAGACAGACAGACAGACAGACAGATAGATAGATAGATGGGCTGACGGACAGAGAAACAGATTTAGATAGAGAATAAGAGATAGAGAGATAGAGACCTAGCGAGGAAAGGGAAATGAAGAATGGTGGGGAGGGACAAAGAGAGGCAGAGAGAGTGAATGAGAGACACAGTAAGAGAGTGAGGGGGCAGATAAAGGGGGAGAGATTAAATGATGAGAGAGTGTGATGGCAGAGGGAGAATGAGAGAGAGGGCGGAAGAAATGGCGAAAGGGAGAGAGTGAGTTTCATAGATAAAGACGGAGTGGGGTGTAGAGAGTATAGCGACAGTGGGTGAGAAACAAGAGAGATAAAGAAATGAGTAGGAGGGATGGCGAGTGGGGGAGTGGGAGCGGTTCAGAGAGAAGCTGAGAGAGGGTGTATAAGGCAGAGAGGGAGTGTGAGAGAGTGAGGAAGAAGGGAGAGGGACGCAGAGGGACACAGAGAGGTCGAAGATGTAGGGAGGAAGAGATACATAGAGGGGAGAGAGCGTCCCTCAGTATTTTCACCCTTCATGGTGTTGAGTAAAACATTTTCCTCCGTCCCTTGGCCACTGATCTTCCCTCTCCTCTGCACCATCCCCCAACTGCGGACACTCACCGGTGACATTCCTCGACCCAGTGTCGGTGGAGTTGCACAGGTCAGCGAAGTAGTCTTCATTCTTCAGCACGAAGACCAGGGTAGGCCAGCCGTAGAGCGCACCCGCAAAGCCGACGCATTCTATGACCCCTGTCGCAAAAGTCAAAAGCAACTTGATCCGCTCGAGGTCCCGACCCATCTCACATAAAGGACTGTCTCTTACTACAGACAGTATTCGCAGGCTTTCCCACAAATGTGCCCATCCCCGTTCCTTGATGATGACTCATACCGCGGGCACAGTCAAAAAGGCCTGGCGAATATTTTATATAATATTGTCACAAAGAAAAACATCTTTGCGTGCTACTCGACAAATGAAAGCAAGCACGAATATTTTAGACGGTGCATACACAGAGAATGACATAGCACCAAATGTAGCCTTACAGCCCCAAACCCCACCCGATAGTTGTCTGCCTCCCAGCCCATTACTCAAGCTAACTATCTCCCAACCCCTTATCGCTATCCAGCTCGTTGCCTCCCTGCACCTTACCCCCTTCCCCCCAAGCTGGCTGACTCCCAGCCGCTTACTCTGCGAAACGTTTGCTGCCTTCCCATACCTTTAACCCTCCCCCCCAAGCTGGCTTGCTCCAGGCCTCTTAACCCCACCCCCCACCCCCCGCAGGCTGACTCCCAGCCGATTATCCCCCTCCCCTCCGTTGTCAGCTTCCCGCCCCCTCAGCCCCCCGAGCTGGCCTCCTCCCAGTCCTTTACCCCACTACCATCCAAGATGGATTAACATCCCTAGTTCGCTCCCTCCCTGCCCCTACCCCCCCGTCCTGGCATTCTCCCATCCCCTTTAACCCCCACATCACAATATGGCTGCTACCCTTTCCATTACACCCCCAATATTGCGGCCTTCAAGCTCTTTACCCACCCCCCCATATCTGGCTACTTCCCACCTCCTTACACACACCCTCAACGTACCCTCCACTCCCCAAGCTGGCTGACTTACAGCCCCCTCCTCCCCAATCCAGCTGCCTCCCAGCTGACCGTCCATTATCTCCCCAGGCTGTTTGCCTCCCTGCCCCCATAACTCACCAAGCTCTTCTTCCTCACAGCCCCCCTTAGCTGGCATCCTCCAACCCCCTTAAAACCCCACCCCAACAGGCTGCCTCCTAGCCCTCTAAGTCCCCTAGCTGGCTGTCCACTTAGCCCCTAAAGCCGGGAGCCACCCACTCACTCCCTTACACACCCTCCCCAGGCTGTCTGCTTCCCAACCATCCCCCACCTTCCCGCCGACTCTCCCAGCCCTATCCCATCGGGCCAGCTGACTTCCCCTTACATCCCCAAACTGGCTCCCTCCCAGCCTCTCACCCCCCCCCCCGCGAAGCAAGCTCATTATTAGCCCAAGCTGACTGCCCCTCAACTACCCACCCCTCCTCCAACTGTCTCCGTCCCATCCCCTGACCGTACGTCCCAAACTCCTAGCCGCTTAACCGCCCAAGCTGGCTGCCCTCCCTGCACATTACCCCAGCTAGCTGGCTGCCTTCCAGCCACATCCCGATGGCTTGGTACCTCAGGCGTTTACCCCACCCCGGCTAAGTTGGCTGCCCCCTAGCCACAACCCCCGTATGTGGCTGCACCCCAGCCGTTTCCCACCCCCATGCTGGCTGCCTCACAGTCATCTTACCGGCCACTCCCTAAATTGGCTGACTTCTCTGAACAACCGCACAAACGTTCCTGTGTTTGCCACAAATGGCAAATAAAGTTTTTGATTTTATTTGATTTCTAGTGCCTTACTCTCCCAAGCCGACTGCCTCCCAGCCCTCCCCCCCTTCCCCTTACATCACACCCACCCCCCAGCATGCTGTCTGCAACCCCGTTACATACCCCACTCAATGGCATCCTGTCTTAAACAATCGCAGCGCCACAAATATCATCCTCGCATGAAACTGAGATACACTTGCACAGCATACACTTACAAAGAAACACACATACCACGCGTTATACATTACCTTTCTGCCCTGCTCTGCTGCCACTGGCATCTGGTTTACGACCTGACGCAAACTCTCTAGAAATAGCGACCTTGTCGATCTCGGTACGAAAACTTCACAAACCACCTCTACCCGCTCTCCTCACTGCAAAACTTCTCCCGCCAAATCGACATATTCAGCTTTTTCCTTTCATAAGCCTCATGCACTAAGTTCTCCCAATTCAACATCAGTGGTATAAAATACACAACAGGTTTGAGTGACTGAGCCTCCAGCCCATTAATCCATTCGGCGCACTGTCCATACTAGCCCTCTGGAAACCAGTCCCTTCAGGCCACAACACCCATACTAGCGCTCCAGAAAGCCCCCCCCCCAATGGCCACCAATATTGGAATTGGTGGAAAGGTGGAATATTGCTATGGGGGACCAGCCCTCCCGTGTGATGCTGGGACCCAACGGGTCCCACTTAGTATAGTATTATATAAAAGTGTATGTGTGTGTGTGTGTGTTTTCGCTTTTGAAACGCATCTCCTCGAAAACCAGATGCTGCAATGGGGACATTTTTTAAAATATTTCGGTAGCGATTTACTTTATCATTTCAGAAATTGGTTGATTATTTCCAGAGTTTTTACGAAAATTGTTCATCAAACTGACGTTTATTTCAAATATATCCTCTGTCCCGATGCTGATGTCACAATGCCTTTGCTCGTTGCGCACCTGGCTCGTGGCCCCGCCCCCCTCTGGATTAAGGCAGATGCTGTCAATGCACAGGCGCACCTTTCACCACCCACCCCCTCCGACTCAGTCATTTTTCGCCTCCCGCTGTGCTGTGGACTAGCACTAGCCCGGCTGTACACAACGCAGCGCCCAGTCCCGCCAACAGCCCAAGTGGCTCAACACTAAGCACGCTCGCGACTCAGCTCCCACTTCGACTCGGGTTCTAGAACATTGCGGCGGCCATTACCCTCGCGCGGGCGTGATGGGAAGGTGGCCCTGGTGCGCATTACTCCCTCTGGGAAAGGCCGTCCATGGAGACCTGTGATTCCTCTGTTGATCTCCCTCCCCCTCTTCTCCCCCCTCCAGCCCCCCTCCCCTCCCCGTCCACCTCCATCTCTCTGCCCCTCCCTTCCCTCTATTCTCTCCCACTCCCCCTCTCTCCCCCCTTCTTCCCCCTCTTCCCCCTCCTCTCTCCCCCTCCCCCCTCAGCCTCCCTCACTCCATCTCCTCCCTCCACCTCCCCTCTCCCCTCCCCCTCTCCACCTCCCTCCCTCCCCCTCCCTTCTCCCTTCTCCCCTCCCCGCACACCGCCCCTACTCTCCCCCCCTCTCCCCCGTCCTCCCTACCTTCTCCCCCTCCCCCCACTGCCCCCACCCTCACCTCCCTACCCCTCCCTTTGCCCCCCTCTCCCTCCACTCCTCCCTCTCCCCCCACCTCTCTCCCCTCTTCCCCCTTCCACCTCTCCCCCCTCCAGGAGCACTCCCCCCCTCCACCTCCCACCCCCTCCACCCTACTCTCCCCCACTCCGCCTCGCTCCCCCCTTCCTCCCCCTCTTTTCCCACTTCTCTCTCTCCCCCTCCCACCCTCTTCCCGCTCCCTGCGCCCCCCCCTCACCCCCACTCCCCTCACCCACTCCCACCCTAGCTCCCCTCCCCCACTACCCTCCCCCTCCCCCCTCTCACCCTCTCCCCCCATGTGTGTGTGGAGGTTGTTAGTGTGTGTGTGACGCCGCAGCCCCCCCCCCCCCATCCCCGCACGTTGAGGGGACGGGACCCAACGAGTCCCCCTTGGTCTAGTAACTATTAAACTCTCTTCGTAAGTACGTTTGTTTGTTTGTCAGTCACATCTCCTCCAAAACCCGACGCTGTGACAGTTAAAATGTTACATAATACGGTAGAGATTTACCTCATGATTTCAAAAATCCCCGCATCTGAAAATTTGATTCATTATTTCCCGAGTTTTTTACTAAAATTGTTTTTACTAAAACAGAGGCCCGAGAGCCGTTGGAGCGGTCGCCGAGGGAGGAGCTACACCCTAGCGGTAGTAGTTAAAGTGGAGCGTGGGGCTTGTTCCTTACAGAGGCCCGAGAGCCGTTGGAGAGGTCGCAGAGGGAGGAGGAACCGAAATCTGCAACGTTCCAAGTTCCACTCGCACTTCAAAAACACTTCAAAAACAAGTGGGCTTAAGGAAGCCGCTGATTGGTGGAAGCAGACAAGAGGGAGCAGCTGATTGGGAGTCAGATCCCTGCTGATTGTATTGTAGCAGTTTGTTTTGTATTGGATCCTAGGTAAGGGGAGTATGAGGGCCAGGGTAGTTTACTGTTCTGGATGTCAGATGTGGGAAGTCATGGAGTCTGATAGCCCTCAAGACGTCCACATCTGCGTCAGGTGTATCGAGATGGGGCTCCTAAGGGACCGTATTAGGAACCTGGAGCAGCAGCTCGATCATCTCCGTCTGGTCAGGGAGAGCGAGGAAGTTATTGAGAGGAGTTACAGGGAGGTGGTCACTCCAAGACCACAGGAGGCAGGCAAGTGGATCACGGTTGGGAGAGGCAAGGGGCACAGGCAGGGACTAGTGAGTACCCCGGTGGCTGTACACCTTGACAATAAGTACTCCTGTTTGAGCACTGTTGGGGGGCACAGCCTACCTGGGGGTAGCGACAGCGGCCGGGCCTTCGGTATAGAGACCGGTCCTGTTGCTCCAAAGTGTAAGGAAAAGAAGAGGAGGGCAGTAGTAATAGGGGACTCTATAGTTCGGGGGTCAGACAGGCGATTCTGTGGATGCAGTCGGGAGACCCGGATGGTAGTTTGCCTCCCTGGTGCCAGGGTCCGTGATGTGTCTCAACGTGTCCAAGATATCCTGAAAGGGGAGGGAGAGGAGCCCGAGGTCGTGGTACATAGAGGTACCAATGACATAGGTAACAAAATAGAAAAGGTCCTGAAAGGAGAATTTAGGGAGTTAGGAGGGGAGTTAAAGAGTAGCACAGCAAAGGTAACAATCTCGGGATTACTGCCTGTGCCACGCGACAGTGAGAGTAGGAATGGAGCGAGGTGGAGGATAAACGCGTGGCTGAAGGACTGGTGCAGAGGGCAGGGATTCAAATTTCTGGATCATTGGGGCCTCTTTTGTGTAAGGTGCGACCTGTACAAAAAGGATGGGTTGCACTTGAACCTGAGGGGGACCGATATTCTGGCGGGGAGATCTGCAAAGGCTACTGGGGAGACTTTAAACTAGAATGGTTGGGGGGAGGGACTCAAATAGAGAAAGCTATTAGACAGTGTGTGAGGCAGGAGGCAGAGAAGGAAAGCACTCAGACCCAACATGTAGGGGGGGAAAGAAGAAAACAATAATAAACAGAGAATAAGAGGTGGTGGGGTTCTTAAATGGGTGAGCAGAGAAACAGGGGTGTAAAATGCGGGCGGAAGCAATAGGTAGCAAGGTGAAAAGTAAAAGTGGCAGGCAGACAAATCCAGGGCAAAAATCAAAAAGGGCCACTTTTCAACATAATTGTATAATGGGGTAAGAACGTTGTAAAAACAAGCCTGAAGGCTTTGTGTCTCAATGCAGGGAGCATTCGTAATAAGGTGGATGAGTTGAACGTGCATATAGCTATTAATGATTATGATATAGTTGGGATCACAGAGACATGGCTCCAGGGTGACCAAGGCTGGGAGCTGAACATCCAGGGATATTCAATATTCAGGAGGGATAGAGAGAAAGGAAAAGGAGGTGGGGTAGCGTTGCTGGTTAGAGAGGAGATTAACGCAGTGGAAAGGAAGGACATTAGCTTGGAGGATGTGGAATCGGTATGGGTAGAGCTGCGAAACACTAAGGGGCAGAAAACGCTGGTGGGTGTTGTGTACAGGCCACCTAGCAGTAGTAGTGAAGTTGGGGATGGCATCAAACAGGAAATTAGAAATGCGTGCAACAAAGGCAAAACAGTTATAATGGGTGACTTCAATCTACATATAGATTGGGTGAATCAAATTGGCAGGGGTGCTGAGGAAGAGGATTTCTTGGAATGTATGCGGGATAGTTATCTAAACCAACATGTAGAGGAACCAACGAGGGAGCAGGCTATTCTAGACTGGGTATTGAGTAATGAGGAAGGGTTAGTTAGCAGTCTTGTTGTGCGTGCCCCCTTGGGCAAGAGTGGCCATAATATGGTTGAGTTCTTCATTAGGATGGAGAGTGACATTGTTAATTCAGAAACAACGGTTCTGAACTTAAAGAAAGGTAACTTTGAGGGTATGAGACGTGAATTGGCCAAGATTGACTGGCAATTAGTTCTAAAAGGGTTGACGGTGGTTATGCAATGGAAGGCATTTAAAGACTGCATGGATGAACTACAAAAATTGTTCATCCCAGTTTGGCAAAAGAATAAACCAGGTAAGGTAGTGCATCCGTGGATAACAAGGGTAATCAGGGATAGTATCAAAGCAATAGATGATGCGTACAAATTCAGAGTCCAGCAGAGCAGGACAAAGGGCTTAATTAGGAAAGGGAAAATAGATTATGAAAGAAAACTGGCAGGGAACATAAAAACTGACTGCAAAAGTTTTTATAGATATGTGAAGAGAAAGAGATTAGTTAAAACAAATGTAGGTCCTTTGAGGTCAGAAACGGGTGAATTGATCATGGGGAACAAGGGTATGGCGGCCCAATTGAATAACTACTTTGGTTCCGTCTTCACTGTGGAAGACATAAATAATCTGCCGAAAATAGCGGGTCAAAGGAGATGGAGGAACTGAGTGAAATCCAGGTTAGTCGGGAAGTGGTGTCGGGTAAATTGAATAGATTAAATGCCGATACATCACCAGGGCCAGATAGGCTGCATCCCAGAGTACTTAAGGAAGTAGCTCCAGAAATAGTGGATGCATTAGTGATAATTTTTCAAAACTCTTTAGATTCTGGAGTAGTTCCTGAGGATTGGAGGGTAGCAAACGTAACCCCACTTTTTAAGAAGGGAGGGAGAGAGAAAACGGGGAATTACAGACCAGTTAGTCTAACATCGGTAGTGGGGAAACTGCTAGAGTCAGTTATTAAAGATGGGATAGCAGCACATTTGGAAAGTGGTGACATCATTGGACAAAGTCAGCATGGATTTACGAAAGGTAAATCATGTCTGACGAATCTTATAGAATTTTTCGAGGATGTAACTAGTAGAGTGGATAGGGGAGAACCAGTGGATGTGTTGTATCTGGACTTTCAGAAGGCTTTCGACAAGGTCCCACATAAGAGATTAGTATACAAACTTAAAGCACAGCGAGACCTGGGTGTCATGGTACACCAGTCATTGAAAGTAGGCATGCAGGTGCAGCAGGCAGTGAAGAAAGCGAATGGTATGTTAGCTTTCATAGCAAAAGGATTTGAGTATAGGAGCAGGGAGATTCTACTGCAGTTGTACAGAGTCTTGGTGAGACCACACCTGGAGTATTGCGTACAGGTTTGGTCTCCAAATCTGAGGAAGGACATTATAGCCATAGAGGGAGTGCAGAGAAGGTTCGCCAGACTGATTCCTGGGATGTCAGGACTTTCATATGAAGAAAGACTGGATAGACTTGGCTTATACTCGCTAGAATTTAGGAGGTTGAGAGGGGATCTTATAGAAACGTACAAAATTCTTATGGGCTTGGACAGGCTAGATGCAGGAAGATTGTTCCCGATGTTGGGGAAGTCCAGGACAAGGGGTCACAGCTTAAGGATAAGGGGGAAATCCTTTAAGACCGAGATGAGAAAAAACGTTTTCACACAGAGAGTGGTGAATCTCTGGAACTCTCTGCCACAGAGGGTAGTTGAGGCCAGTTCATTGGCTATATTTAAGAGGAAGTTAGATGTGGCCCTTGTGGCTAAAGGGATCAGGGGGTATGGAGAGAAGGCAGGTACGGGATACTGAGTTGGATGATCAGCCATAATCATATTGAATGGCGGTGCAGGCTCGAAGGGCCGAATGGTTTACTCCTGCACCTGCACCTATTTTCTATGTATCTATGTATCTATGAAATCTGAGTCGTCAAGTCGTGCAGCATGCTCTGCTGGGCTTCCTGAAGTTCAACAACATGGCAGCGGCAGTTGTTATTGCAGCGTGGCCGCGGACAAGCGCAGTTGAAATATCGCCATCGCGCCCGTCACAGGGGTCGACCTCCTCTCCGACTCCCCCGCCCGATGTCTGTCACGCTGGTGAGTGCGCTGCCCGCCCTCCGCTGTTTTTAACAGTCCTCAGAGCGCTGCGGGTCTCGCTCTGGTGCACGACGGCCACAGCCTAGCTCGGGCCCCGCGCCTGATGGGGAGGTTTGTGCTCTACGACGTCGGTAGGTGCTGCCTCTACTCATTCCTCCTCCCTCTCTACCCCCTCCCCGGGTCTGAGAAAGAGAGGGGGTGGGGAGAGGGGGGTGAGAGAGGGGAGGGTGGAGAGGGGGTGTAGAGAGAGAGGTGGAGGGGAGGGGTGGAGAGGGGGAGGAGAAGGGGAGGGGGAAAGGGCCCTTCCTCTCTGTCCCCCCTCTCTGCCCCCATTCCTCTCTGCCCCCCCTCCCTCTCTGCCCCCTCCCTCTCTGCCCCCTCCATCTCTAGGGAATCCCCCACTCCTCCCCCCTCTCCCCCTTCTTTAACCCCTATTCCCTCACCTTCTTCCCCCCACCCCCTTCTCTCACCCCTCTGCCTTCCCTACTAGTTCATAATTGTGAAACACTGTAGCCCAGCCAATGACACAGAGCAGACTTTGAGACAGCAGCCAACATTAGCAAAGTCATCTCCAAACCAGGTCATTTATTATTCTCCCCACCTCCGTCTTGTAGAAGGTACAGAAGCTGACAAGCGCGCACCATCAGAATCAGGAACAGCTTCACCTCCGTTATCAGGTTTCTGACCGTACGTCCCAAACTCCTAGCCGCTTAACCGCCCAAGCTGGCTGCCCTCCCTGCACATTACCCCAGCTAGCTGGCTGCCTTCCACCCCAACCACGAGAGCTGTCTGCCTCCCAGCCCATCATTCCCGTCCAAGCTAACTATCACCCTGCCCCTTACTGTTACTAAGCGGGCAACCTCGCTGTACCTTGCACCTCCCCCCAAGTTGGCTGCCATTCGACCTCTCAACCCCACCCAAGCTGGGAAGATGACTGCCTTTCGGCCTCTTACCTCCGCAAACTGCCTGCCCGAACCCCCTGCCCCCAGCACATTAATAGCCGGCTGACCTCCAGCCCAATACACCCCCCCACCCCCCGCCCCCGCCCCCTCAACTAGCTCTTACACAGACTCTCATAACCACTAAGCTGGCTGCCGCCCTGCCCCTTATCCTCCTCCCTTAAGCAGACTGTCTCACAGCCCCCAATCACCGCAATATGGATTCCTCCGAACACTCCCCCACCAAACTAGCTGCTACATTTCCTCTAGTCTCCCAGCCCCTCAAACTCCCCCAAGGAGGCCGCCTCCCAGACCTTCCCAGCTCCTAAGGCTGGCTGGTTCGCAGCCGCCTTAGCATGCCCCCTGCACTCCAAGCTGGCTGCCTCCCTGCCTCATAACACACAAAGCTGGCTGCCACCCAGCCGCTTAACATCCCAAACCGCATGGGCTGCACCCCCCCCCCCCCCCCCCCCCACCCCACACACACTTTTTTGGCTTGGCATGTTTCAATGTCTCTGGCTGGGTGTTGGAGAACCGGGGCGGAGGGAGGGATGGCAGCAGAAGGAGCGGCGGGGGCAGATGCGGACGTGGAGCCAGGGCTGGCGAGTGTTGGCGGGGCTGGCGAGCCGCTCGCTACAGCTCCGGCGATGGAGCAGCCTCAGTGCAAAATTCGGGCCTAAGGCGAGGAAGATGCGTTGCGCCGCTGCCGTGAGAGTCTCTGCGCCGAATTCGCCCTGGTGACCGGCATGGACCAGGCTGCGGCTCGGTGCATCCTGGAGGACAACCAGTGACTGCTGGAAGTAAGTACCAAGCACTGGGTAGAAGCGGTGGAAGTTAGTGGCCTTCAAATGGGGGTGGTTGGAGAAAGCATCCTGCTTGCCTGCTAGATTTTCACTCTTACTGCAACTGCATGAAAAATGTTCCCCATGTTGGGGGAGTACAGAACCAGGGGTCACAGTTTAATAATAAGGGTAGGCCATTTAGGACTGAGATGAGGAAAAACTTTCTTCATGCAGAGAGTTGTCAATAGACAATAGACAATAGACCGTGGAATAATCTGTGGAATTCTCTGCCACAGCAAGCAGTGGAGGCCAATTCACTGGATTTTGGTTAGATAAGGGGGAGGTACAGCGAGACCTGAGTGTCCTTGTACACCAGTCACTGAAAGTTGGCGTGCAGGTATAGCAGGCAGTGAAGAAAGCTAATGGAATGTTGGCCTTCATAACAAGAGGATTTCAGTATAGGTGTAAAGAGGTTCTTCTGCAGTTGTAAAGGGTGCAGGTGAGACCACATCTGGAGTATTGTGTATAGTTTTGGTCTCCTAATTTGAGGAAGGACATCCTTGTGATTGAGGCAGTGCAGCGTAGGTTCACGAGATTGATCCCTGGGATGGCGGGACTGTCATATGAGGAAAGATTGAAAATACTAGGCTTGTATTCACTGGAGTTTAGAAGGATGAGGGGGTATCTTATAGAAACATATAAAATTATAAAAGGACTGGACAAGCTAGATGCAGGAAAATGTTCCCAATGTTGGGTGAATCCAGAACCAGGGGGCCACAGTCTTAGAATAAAGGGGAGGTCATTTAAGACTGAGGTGAGAAAAAACGTTTTCACCCAGAGAGTTGTGAATTTATGGAATTCCCTGCCACAGAGGGCAGTGGAGGCCAAATCACTGGATGGATTTAAGAGAGCTCTAGGGGCTAGTGGAGTCAATGGATATGGGGAGAAGGCAGGCACGGGTTTATTGATAGGGGACGATCAGCCATGATCACAATGAATGGCGGTGCTGGCTCGAAGGGCCGAATGGCCTCCTCCTGCACCTATTTTCTATGTTTCTATGTTTTCAAGAGAGAGTTAGATTTAGCTCTTGGAGCTACTGAAATCAAGGGATATGGGGAAAAAGCTGGAACGGTGTACTGATTTTATATGATCAGCCATGATCATATTGAACGGCAGTGCTGGCTCGAAGGGCTGAATGGCCTATTCCTGCACCTATTTTCTATTTCTATGTAACTTGCTCATGCTTGAGTGTATGGCAATAATTCCAGACCACTTGATTTTTAAACATTCATGCATGGTGGAGGTATAATGTATTGATACAGCATGAAAAAAGGTCCTTCGGCCCAACTTGCCCACACCCCCCAACATGTCCCTGCTTTTGGTCCATATACCTCCAAACCTGTCCTATCCATGTATCAGCCTAACTGTTTCTTAAATGTTGGGATAGTCCCTGCCTCAACTACCTCCTCTGGCAGCTTGTTCCATCCCCCAACGCCCTTTGTGTGGAAAAAGTTACCCTTCAAATTCCTGTGAAATCTTTTCCCCTTCACCTTAAATCTGTCCTCTGGTCCTCGATTCACCTACTCAAAAGTCTTACTTTAAGAAAAGTAACGTTCCCACAAACATATTCCCCCTTTATTAATGTCATGGTGTGATGATTCTAAATTCAAACCAAAATGAAAAATACATCAAAAGGAGAACGCATACTTTCAAAATACTCGTTTGTTTCCCCGAGCAAAACATAATTTGTATGACTTTGCAAAATCAGGAAATGTTATGATTATTTCTTGTCACTTTTTCCAACTACAAAAAAAAATAGCACTTGAAATTATAACGCATTCAAATGCTTTTTTTTGTCACATTTTCTGTACCGTGGAAGACACTGGCGTCGATCGCCGGGGGGGGGGGTGGTGGTGGCGGATATATACCCCCACCATTTGAGGTGGGGGATAGCCTGTAATATTATCCCGCAGTTTTTGAGGTCGAGCAATAACAAAAATCACCTGCTCCCACTGATGGAAATGGGTTTTAGGAACTAGGGGTACTCTAAGGTCCGTGAGGCTGAGGTTGGGAAGGAAGGGGGGGGGGGGTTATGTGCGGTCATACCCATGTAAGAGTACAATAATGCATAACTTGTTTATTGTGTATTTATAATATAGTTTCATGTTTATTATATGTCATAACTGCTTTCTTGCATCTCTCTCTCTCTCTCTCTCTGTGTTGGCTGCAGCCATCCTCTGCTTCGGTGAGGGAAGCAGGTCGGTGATTGATCACAAGGCCCCTCGGAGACGGTGTCTGCTTGGCCGCCGAGTGACCAGTGGATTATGTGATTGGACACAATGCCCTTGGAGACAGCGGCTGATTGGACGGGAGGAGACCGATTTGTTGACTGGACTGGAATTTTAAGGGAAGCTGGTCGGTGATTGGACGCTACCCCCTTAGAGACAGCGGTTGAATGGCCGCCAAATAATCGGGTACAAAAAATTGACAAATAGGAAAACAATAAAATCGGAATTCTGATTCAAATCGGAAGAATATCATGCCTGATCTGCAGCAAAGATACTAGTATCAGCTCTAGTATCTTTGATCTGCAGTTGCTTCCTATTGAAGAAGAACCCTGGCCCGAAACAACTCCTAATCCATTCCCTACACTGATGCCGCCTAGCCCGCTGAGTTCCTCCAGCACTCTGTGTTTTTTATTTAACTCTTGAAATTGAAGTTAGACAAAAAGCTGGACTAACTCAGCGGGACAGGCTGCGACTCTGGAGAGAAGTTCTCTCATCGTTGAGAGTACTTGTGATTGTCTGCAGAAGGATCTCGAACCGAAATGCCACACTCCCCAGAGCCGCCGCCAGTCCCGCTGAGCTACCCCAGCCCCCCGTGTCCACCTTCAACTCCAGAGCAAAACAAAAAACACAAAGTGCTGGAGGAACTCAGCGGGCCAGGCAGCACCTGCAGAGGGAACGGACCAGGAGCCGCCATGGGCCAGGGTTCCCCCACAACCGGAAAGAACTGCAGATGCAGCCGTCCCCGCAAAACGGCAAATGATTCCGGGAATGCTGAGGCGAGAGGGTGAGAGAGAGGGAGTGCGAGTAGCTGAGACCTCGCCAGAAGTTTCAAACCTACGGCCCCCTCCAGTGTGAGCCACGTGGACCAAGATACCACGTTGTAAACAACCACGTTCGCTACTATGACTGAGAGTTCGTGTTCCGCCACGGTCCAGCCAGCAGTTTACAGCTGTGTGATATCCGCTTCAGGAAGGAGCAGGTGGTCTACGAGTTGAGCGTACAGGAGGTGAACTCCGTTTACGCCGGAGAGACGCCAGGTCTGATGAGGGCCAAGTTCTTAGACAGTCATTATGGAATTGGGAAAATTTCCAATGAGCTGGTGAAAGACATGGACTGCCCTTACAACGCCACTTTCCTCCACACTCTCTATCTCATGGCAGGGCTGCCAACATTGGGTGAGAGTTGGGAGTGAGAAATTGTGAGAGACCAAGCCCGAAGGATGCACCGAGCCACAGCCTGAAGGGCCTGTCCCACTTAGGCGATCTTTTGGGCAACTACATAGAAACATAGAAAACATAGAAAATAGGTGCAGGAGTAGGCCATTTGGCCCTTCGAGCCTGCAGCGCCATTCAATATGATCATGGCTGATCATCCAACTCAGTATCCTGTACCTGCTTTCTCTCCATGCCCCTTGATCCCTTTAGCCACAAGGGCCACATCTAACTCCCTCTTAAATATAGCCAATGAACTGGCCACAACTACATTCTGTGGCAGAGAATCCCAGAGATTCACCACTCTCTGTGTAAAAAATGTTTTTCTCATCTCAGTCCTAAAAGATTTCCCCTTTATCCTTAAACTGTGACCCCTTGTTCTGGACTCCCCCAACATCGGGAACAATCTTCCTGCATCTAGCCTGTCCAACCCCTTAAGAATTTTGTAAGTTTCTATAAGATCCCCCCTCAGTCTTCTAAATTCCAGCGAGTACAAGCCGAGTCTATCCAGTCTTTCCTCATATGAAAGTCCTGACATCCCAGGAATCAGTCTGGTAAACCTTCTCTGTACTCCCTCTATGGCAAGAATGTCCTTCCTCAGATTAGGAGACCAAAACTGTACGCAATACTCCAGGTGTGGTCTCACCAAGACCCTGTACAACTGCAGTAGAACCTCCCTGCTCCTATACTCATTGCCTGCCTGCTGCACCTGCATGCCCACTTTCAATGACTGGTGTACCATGACACCCAGGTCTCGTTGCATCTCCCCTTTTGCTAATCGGCCACCATTCAGGTAATAGTCTACTTTTCTGTTTTTGCCACCAACGTGGATAACCTCACATTTATCCACATTATACTGCATCTGCCATGCATTTGCCCACTTACCCAGCCTATCCAAGTCATCTTGCAGCCTCCTAGCACCCTCCTCACAACTAACACTGCCCTCCAGCTTTGTGGCATCCGCAAACTTGGAGATGTTGCATTCAATTCCCTCGTCAAAATCATTAATATATATTGTAAATAGCTGAGGTCCCAGCACCGAGCCTTGCGGTACCCCACTAGTCACTGCCTGCCATTCTGAAAAGGACCCGTTTACTCCTACTCTTTGCTTCCTGTCTGCCAGCCAGTTCTCTATCCACATCAATACTGAACCCCCAATACCGTGTGCTTTAAGTTTGTATATTAATCTCTTATGTGAGACCTTGTCGAAAGCCTTCTGAAAGTCCAGATATAACACATCCACTGGGTCTCCCTTATCCACTCTACTAGTTACATCCTCGAAAAATTCTATAAGATTCGTCAGACATGATTTACCTTGCATAAATCCATGCTGACTTTGTCCAATGATTACACCATTTTTCAAATGTGCTGCTATCCCATCTTTAATAACTGACTCTAGCAGTTTCCCCAATACCGATGTTAGACTAACTGGTCTGTAATTCCCCGTTTTCTCTCTCCCTCCCTTTTTAAAAAGTGGGCTTACATTAGCTACCCTCCAATCATCAGGAACTACTCCAGAATCTAAAGAGTTTTGAAAAATTATCACTAATGCATCCACTATGTCTGGGGCTACTTCCTTAAGTACTCTGGGATGCAGCCTATCTGGCCCTGGGGATTTATCGGCCTTTAATCCATTCAAATTACCTAACACCACTTCCCGGCTAACCTGGATTTCACTCAGTTCCTCCATCTCATTTGACCCCCGGTCCCCTGCTATTTCCAGCAGATTAATTAAGTCTTCCTTAGTGAAGACAGAACCAAAGTAGTTATTCAATTGGTCTGCCATGTCCTTGTTCCCCATGATCAATTCACCTGTTTCTGACTGCAAGGGACCTACATTTGTTTTAACTAATCTTTTTCTCTTCACATACCTATAAAAACTTTTGCAGTCAGTTTTTATGTTCCCTGCCAGTTTTCTTTCATAATCTATTTTCCCTTTCCTAATTAAGCCCTTTGTCCTGCTCTGCTGGACTCTGAATTTCTCCCAGTCCTCTGGTAGGCTGCTTTTTCTCGCTAATTTGTATGCTTCATCTTTTGTTTTGATATTATCCCTGATTTCCCTTGTTATCCACGGATGCACTACCTTCCCTGATTTATTCTTTTGCCAAACTGGGATGAACAATTGTTGTAGTTCATCCATGCAGCCTTTAAATGCCTTCCATTGCATATCCACCGTCAACCCTTTAAGAATCAATTGCCAGTCTATCTTGGCCAATTCACATCATACCCTCATAGTTACCTTTCTTTAAGTTCAGAACCCCTGTTTCTGAATTAATTATGTCACTCTCCATCCTAATGAAGAACTCAAACATATTTTGGTCACTCTTGCACAAGGGGCCACGCACTACAAGACTGCTAACTAACCCTTCCTCATTACTCAATACCCAGTCTAGAATAGGCTGCTCTCTCGTTGGTTCCTCTACATGGTGGTTTAGAAAACTATCCTGCATACATTCCAAGAAATCCTCTTCCTCAGCACCCCTGCCAATTTGATTCACCCAATCTATATGTAGATTGAAGTCACCCATTATAACTGTTTTACCTTGATCTCCGTGATCCAAACTATATCATAGTCATTAATAGCTATCTGCACAATCAACTCATCCACCTTATTACGAATGTTCCTTGCATTGAGACACAAAGCCTTCAGGCTTGTTTTTACAACACTCTTACCCCTTATACAATTATGTTGAAAAATGGCCATTTTTGATTTTTGCCCTGGATTTGTCTGCCTGCCACTTTTACTTTTCACCTTGCTACCTATTGCTTCTACCCTCATTTTACACCCCCTCTGTCTCTCTGCTCACACATTTAAGAAACACACTACCTCTTATTCTGTATATTATCTTTTTCTTTCCCCCCTATATGTTGGGTCTGAGTGCTTCCGTTCTCTGCCTCCTGCCTCACACCCTGTCTACTAGCTTTCTCTATTTGAGTCCCTCCCCCCAACCGTTCTAGTTTAAAGTCTCCCCAGTAGCCTTTGCAAATCTCCCTGCCAGGATATTGGTCCCCCTCGGGTTCAAGTGCAACCCGACAGTGGCAACAATTTTTGCTGTCGGAGGTCCACAACGCCTAAAGAGTTGCCTCAGTGGGACAGGCCCATAAGTGCGTGGGAATAGCATAGATCAGGTGAGCCACGACCAGCTGCGTCACTCGTTGTCCAGCCCACTCTCCAAGTCACTGACACAAAAAGCCAGAGTAACATCCAATTTCCTCTCTGTGTCTGTGGGCCGACTCCAAGCACCAGAGGCCCATTGGTGTGCGGCGCTGCTCTATACGTGATTGGCTTTGTGGAGATCAGAGCCAGATGTCACTGTGTCCCGGCACTCGGCCCCTACATAGCCCTGCTAGCCGGACAGGGTTCAGTTTAGAGATACAACGCGGAAACAGGCCCTTCGGCCCACCGAGTCCGCACCGACCAGCAATCCCCACACATCAACAGTATCCTACACACACTAGGGACAATTTACACTTATACCAAGCCAATTAACCAGACCTTCAGTCTGAAGAAGGGTCTCGACCCGAAACGTCACCCATTCCTTCCCACAGAGATGCTGCCTGACCCACTGAGTTACTCCAGCACTTTGTGTCTATTGGTTTAAACCAGCATCTGCAGTTCCTTCCTACACATGTACCTGTCCAAATGCCATTTAAATGTCATTGTGGTAATTTCAAATGTAGAATGAAGACAAGAGTGTTTAGTTGTCGCGTGCAGCGACATCAGAAGAATGACATTCTCAGTTGCTGCACCTTAACAGGCCGGTTAAAGCAACAACACACAGATACATGTAAATAGATTGATTTAGTTTACTATTGCCACCTGTAGCGAGGTACAGGGAAAAGATTTTGTTGCGTGCCATCCGGTAAATGCAAGCAAGCCGCTCACAATGTACAGATAAAGGAGAACGGGCGCAACATATATAATATTTAGAAACATAGAAACATAGAAAATAGGTACAGGAGGAGGCCATTCGGCCCATCGAGCCAGCACAGCCATTCATTGTGATTATGGCTGATCGTCCCCAATCAATAACCCGTGCCTGCCT
>CM075987.1:0-98384 GCA_038087875.1 Malacoraja senta | reverse complement strand
ATGTTTAGCTGATGCAGTATAATGTGGATAAATGTGAGGTTATCCACTTTGGTGGCAAAAACAGGAAAGCAGACTATTATCTAAATGGTGGCCGATTAGGAAAAGGGGAGATGCAGCGAGACCTGGGTGTCATGGTACACCAGTCATTGAAAGTAGGCATGCAGGTGCAGCAGGCAGTGAAGAAAGCGAATGGTATGTTAGCTTTCATAGCAAAAGGATTTGAGTATAGGAGCAGGGAGGTTCTACTGCAGTTGTACAGGGTCTTGGTGAGACAAGGGAGGGGGATGGAGGTGGAGGGGGGGAGTGCTCCTGGAGGGGGGAGAGGTGGAAGGGGGAAGAGGGGAGAGAGGTGGGGGTAGAGGGAGGAGTGGAGGGAGAGGGGGGCAAAGGGAGGGGGAGGGAGGTGAGTGTGGGGGCTGGAGGGGGGGGCAGTGGGAGAAGGGAGGGTGGACGGGGAGAGAGGGGGAGAGTAGGGGCGGGTGTGGGGGAGGGGAGAAGGGAGAAGGGAGGGGAGGGAGGGAGGGGGAGGTGGAGGGGGGAGATGGAGGGAGGGAGGCTGAGGGGGGAGGGGGAGAGAGGAGGGGGAAGAAGGGGGAGAGAGGGGGAGTGGGAGAGAATAGAGGGAAGGGAGGGGGAGAGAGATGGAGGTGGATGGGGAGGGGAGGGGGGCTGGAGGGGGAGAAGAGGGGGAGGGAGATCAACAGAGGAATCACAAGTCTCCATGGACGGCCTCTCCCAGAGGGAGTAATGCGCACCAGGGCCACCTTCCCATCACGCCCGCGCGAGGGTAATGGCCGCCGCAATGTTCTAGAACCCGAATCGAAGTGGGAGCTGAGTCGCGAGCGTGCTTAGTGTTGAGCCACTTGGGCTGTTGGCGGGACTGGGCGCTGCGTTGTGTACATCCGGGCGGCTAGTCGGCACAGCCACAGCGGGAGGCGATAAAATGGCTGTCGGAGGGGGTGGGTGGTGAAAAGTGCGCCTGTGCATTGACAGCATCTGCTTTAATCCAGAGGGGGGCGGGGCCACGAGCCAGGTGCGCAACGAGCAAAGGCATTGTGACATCAATTTTCGTAAAAACTCTGGAAATAATCAACCAATTTCTGAAATGATAAAGTAAATCGCTACCGAAATATTAAAAAAAATGTCCCCATTGCAGCATCTGGTTTTCGAGGAGATGCGTTTCAAAAGCGAAAACACACACACACACACATACACTTTTATATAATACTATACTAAGTGGGACCCGTTGGGTCCCAGCATCACACGGGAGGGCTGGTCCCCCAAAGCAATATTCCACCTTTCCACCAATTCCAATATCGTGGCCATTGGGGGGGCGGTGGGGGAGGCTTTCTGGAGCGCTAGTATGGGTGTTGTGACCTGAAGGGACTGGTTTCCAGAGGGCTAGTATGGACAATGTGCGCCGAATGGATTAATGGGCTGGCGGCTCAGTCACTCAAACCTGTTGTGCTGGCAGCTCACTCACTCACGGCTGGTGGGCTGGCAGTTGACTCACAGCTATTCCTTGAAATTCCATTTCAAGCAGGGTGCAAGGCCACCAAATTAAAGTGCAGCTTCTTAACACTTCAAGCAGAGTGCAAAGCCACCAAATTCAAGTGCAGTTTCATATCATTTCAAGCAGGCCTTGCACCTCTCCCACCTCTCCCTCCTCATGACCTCCCTCCACCATCTTGCAGAGACGGAGCCACGCCACACTTCTGGGTTTTTATAGCCCCTCCCCCTCCGATCAGAATGGGCGTGGCCTTCATGGCGTGATCTACAATGCACTAATGTTTTAGTGCATTTGCAGAAGTATGATTTCAATGTTTTTTGTTTGAAGTATTTTTAAGATAATGTAGGGCCTACATGAGAGATAGGCGCAGGCAGTGATGGAAATGGGGGGGGGTGTACGCAGGGGCACGGCGCTCCCCTACTTTTCAGTTTCCAGTCTCCATGACAGGGCTGCCAACTCTCACGCTTTGAGCGTGAGAATTTCAAAACTGATATCAACTGCATGGGCCGCAGGTGTTGGAGAGCGGGGCTGAGGGAGGGATGGAAGCAGATGCAGCGGCGGAGACAGATGCGGACGGGGAGCCGCAGTTGGCGAGTGTTTGCCGGGATGGCAAGTTGCCATCCCGGCAAACACCTGGAGTATTGCGTACAGTTTTGGTCTCCAAATCTGAGGAAGGACATTATAGCCATAGAGGGAGTGCAGAGAAGGTTCGCCAGACTGATTCCTGGGATGTCAGGACTTTCATATGAAGAAAGACTGGATAGACTTGGCTTATACTCGCTAGAATTTAGGAGGTTGAGAGGGGATCTTATAGAAACGTACAAAATTCTTATGGGGTTGGACAGGCTAGATGCAGGAAGATTGTTCCCGATGTTGGGAGAGTCCAGGATAAGGGGTCACAGCTTAAGGATAAGGGGGAAATCCTTTAAGACTGAGATGAGAAAAAACGTTTTCACGCAGAGAGTGGTGAATCTCTGGAACTCTCTGCCACAGAGGGTAGTTGAGGCCAGTTCATTGGCTATAGTTAAGAGGGAGTTAGATGTGGCCCTTGTGGCTAAAGGGATCAGGGGGTATGGAGAGAAGGCAGGTACGGGATACTGAGTTGGATGATCAGCCATAATCATATTGAATGGCGGTGCAGGCTCGAAGGGCCGAATGGTCTACTCCTGCACCTATTTTCTATGGATCTATGCATCTAAGAAATCTGACTGAATCTGAAGCGAGCTGATGACGTCACAATGCTTTTGCTCCTCGCGACCAGCTGCGCAGACTTTTCAATGCGCAGCCACGAGCTGCGAGTTATGTGACCCAACCGCCCCCCCCCCCTCCCACGGGCTCAGGATTGAAGCGTGAACACGTCATCAAGTCGTGCAGCAAGCTCAGCTGGGCTTCTTGAAGTTCAACAACATGGCAGCGGCAGTTGTTATTGCAGCAGGTAAAGGGGAGAGATTAAATGATGAGAGAGTGTGATGGCAGAGGGAGAATGAGAGAGAGGGCGGAAGAAATGGCGAAAGGGAGTGAGTTTCATAGATAAAGACGGAGTGGGGTGTAGAGAGTATAGCGACAGTGGGTGAGAAACAACAGAGATAAAGAAATGAGTAGGAGGGATGGCGAGTGGGGGTGTGGGAGCGGTTCAGAGAGAAGCTGAGAGAGGGTGTATAAGGCAGAGAGGGAGTGTGAGAGAGTGAGGAAGAAGGGAGAGAGACGCAGAGGGACACAGAGAGGTCGAAGATGTAGGAGGAACAGATACATCGAGGGGAGAGAGCGTCCTCAGTATCTTCACCCTTCATGGTGTTGAGTAAAACATTTTCCTCCGTCCCTTGGCCACTGATCGTCCCTCTCCTCTGCACCATCCCCCAACTGCGGACACTCACCGGTGACATTCCTCGACCCAGTGTCGGTGGAGTTGCACAGGTCAGCGAAGTAGTCTTCATTCTTCAGCACGAAGACCAGGGTAGGCCAGCCGTAGAGCGCACCCGCAAAGCCGACGCATTCTATGACCCCTGTCGCAAAAGTCAAAAGCAACTTGATCCGCTCGAGGTCCCGACCCATCTCACATAAAGGACTGTCTCTTACTACAGACAGTATTCGCAGGCTTCCCCACAAATGTGCCCATCCCCGTTCCTTGATGATGACTCATACCGCGGGCACAGTCAAAAAGGCCTGGCGAATATTTTATATAATATTGTCACAAAGAAAAACATCTTTGCGTGCTACTCGACAAATGAAAGCAAGCACGAATATTTTAGACGGTGCATACACAGAGAATGACATAGCACCAAATGTAGCCTTACAGCCCCGAACCCCACCCCGATAGTTGTCTGCCTCCCAGCCCATTACTCAAGCTAACTATCTCCCAACCCCTTATCGCTATCCAGCTCGTTGCCTCCCTGCACCTTACCCCCTTCCCCCCAAGCTGGCTGACTCCCAGCCGCTTACTCTGCGAAACGTTTGCTGCTTCCCATACCTTTAACCCTTCCCCCCAAGCTGGCTTGCTCCAGGCCTCTTAACCCCACCCCCCGCAGGCTGACTCCCAGCCGATTATCCCCCTCCCCTCCGTTGTCAGCTTCCCGCCCCCTCAGCCCCCCGACCTGGCCTCCTCCCAGTCCTTTACCCCACTACCATCCAAGATGGATTAACATCCCTAGTTCGCTCCCTCCCTGCCCCTAACCCCCCCGTCCTGGCATTCTCCCATCCCCTTTACCCCCCACATCACAATATGGCTGCTACCCTTTCCATTACACCCCCAATATTGCGGCCTTCAAGCTCTTTACCCATCCCCCCATATCTGGCTACTTCCCACCTCCTTACACACACCCTCAACTTACCCTCCACTCCCCAAGCTGGCTGACTTACAGCCCCCTCCTCCCCCAATCCAGCTGCCTCCCAGCTGACCGTCCATTATCTCCCCAGGCTGTTTGCCTCCCTGCCCCCATAACTCACCAAGCTCTTCTTCCTCACAACCCCCCTTAGCTGGCATCCTCCAACCGCCTTAAAACCCCACCCCAACAGGCTGCCTCCTAGCCCTCTAAGTCCCCTAGCTGGCTGTCCACTTAGCCCCTAAAGCCGGGAGCCACCCACTCACTCCCTTACACACCCTCCCCAGGCTGTCTGCTTCCCAACCATCCCCCACCTTCCCGCCGACTCTCCCAGCCCTATCCCACCGGGCCAGCTGACTGCCCCTTACATCCCCAAACTGGCTCCCTCCCAGCCTCTCACCCCCCCCGCGAAGCAAGCTCATTATTAGCCCAAGCTGACTGCCCCTCAACTACCCACCCCTCCTCCAACTGTCTCCGTCCCATCCCCTGACCGTACGTCCCAAACTCCTAGCCGCTTAACCGCCCAAGCTGGCTGCCCTCCCTGCACATTACCCCAGCTAGCTGGCTGCCTTCCAGCCACATCCCGATGGCTTGGTACCTCAGGCGTTTACCCCACCCCGGCTAAGTTGGCTGCCCCCTAGCCACAACCCCCGCATGTGGCTGCGCCCCAGCCGTTTCCCACCCCCATGCTGGCTGCCTCACAGTCATCTTACCGGCCACTCCCTAAATTGGCTGACTTCTCTGAACAACCGCACAAAAGTTCCTGTGTTTGCCACAAATGGCAAATAAAGTTTTTGATTTTATTTGATTTCTAGTGCCTTACTCTCCCAAGCCGACTGCCTCCCAGCCCTCCCCCCCTTCCCCTTACATCACACCCACCCCCCAGCATGCTGTCTGCAACCCCGTTACATACCCCACTCAATGGCATCCTGTCTTAAACAATCGCAGCGCCACAAATATCATCCTCGCATGAAACTGAGATACACTTGCACAGCATACACTTACAAAGAAACACACATACCACGCGTTATACATTACCTTTCTGCCCTGCTCTGCTGCCACTGGCATCTGGTTTACGACCTGACGCAAACTCTCTAGAAATAGCGACCTTGTCGATCTCGCTACGAAAACTTCACAAACCACCTCTACCCGCTCTCCTCACTGCAAAACTTCTCCCGCCAAATCGACATATTCAGCTTTTTCCTTTCATAAGCCTCATGCACTAAGTTCTCCCAATTCAACATCAGTGGTATAAAATACACTATAATTGTCATTTTAGGAGGTTGCATCATAATTTGATTTGGGAAGAGCTCTGGGCAAGGACGCAAGGAATTACAGAGAGTTGAAGATATTGCCCAGTCCACGAAACAGACCAGAATTCACTTTATGTTGCCTCGGAAATTCAGCAGACTTAATCAAAGAATTGTCCACCTTGCTCATTCTTTCCTCTTCTCGCTCCTGTCGGGCAAAAGGCACAATGACTGGAAGCGCGCACTACCCGATTCAGGAGCAAATTCTTCCTCTCTGGAATCAGGCTTCTGGACGTTCCTTCCATAACCTACGGAACTGTCTATTTTAACTCTCCTGCCAGCAAGCTGGCTGCCTCCCGACCACGCCGACCAAGCTGGTTGACGTCTGCCCCCTAACCCCAAGCCGGCTGCATCCCAGCCCAATACTTTCACCCCCACCGCTACTAGCTAGTTGCCTCCCACTCCGCTCCCCTCCAAATCTGTCTGCCTCCCATTCCCGTACAACCCCACTTCCCCCAAGCTGACGGGTCTGCCTCCAAGTACCTTACCTCTCACCCTCCCCCCTCCACAAGGTAGCTGCCACCCAGCTCTTTACCCACCCCCAAGCTCGCTGCCTCCCACCCCAACCACGAGAGCTGTCTGCCTCCCAGCCCATCATTCCCGTCCAAGCTAACTATCACCCTGCCCCTTACTGTTACTAAGCGGGCAACCTCGCTGTACCTTGCACCTCCCCACAAGTTGGCTGCCATTCGACCTTTCACCCCCACCTAAGCTGGGAAGATGACTGTCTTTCGGCCTCTTACCTCCGCAAACTGCCTGCCCGAACCCCCTGCCCCCAGCACATTAATAGCCGGCTGACCTCCAGCCCAATACACCCCCCGCCCCCGCCCCCTCCCCCTCAACTAGCTCTTACACAGACTCTCATCGCCACTAAGCTGGCTGCCGCCCTGCCCCTTATCCTCCTCCCTTAAGCAGACTGTCTCACAGCCCCCAATCACCACAATATGGATTCCTCCGAACACTCCCCCACCAAACTAGCTGCTACATTTCCTCTAGTCTCCCAGCCCCTCAACCTCCCCCAAGGAGGTTGCCTCCCAGACCTTCCCAGCTCCTAAGGCTGGCTGGTTCGCAGCTGCCTTAGCATGCCCCCTGCACCCCAAGCTGGCTGCCTCCCTGCCTCATAACACACAAAGCTGGCGGAGGGAGGGATGGCAGCAGAAGCAGCGGCGGGGGCAGATGCGGACGTGGAGCCAGGGCTGGCGAGTGTTGGCGGGGCTGGCAAGCCGCTCGCTACAGCTCCGGCCATGGAGCAGCCTCAGTGCAAAATTCGGGCCTAAGGCGAGGAAGATGCGTTGCGCCGCTGCCGTGAGAGTCTCTGCGCCGAATTCGCCCTGGTGACCGGCATGGACCAGGCTGCGGCTCGGTGCATCCTGGAGGACAACCAGTGACTGCTGGAAGTAAGTACCAAGCACTGGGTAGAAGCGGTGGATGTTAGTGGCCTTCAAATGGGGGTGGTTGGAGAAAGCATCCTGCTTGCCTGCTAGATTTTCACTCTTACTGCAACTGCATGATAAATGTTCCCCATTTTGGGGGAGTACAGAACCAGGGGTCACAGTTTAATAATAAGGGTAGGCCATTTAGGACTGAGATGAGGAAAAACTTTCTTCATGCAGAGAGTTGTCAATAGACAATAGACAATAGACCGTGGAATAATCTGTGGAATTCTCTGCCACAGCAGGCAGTGGAGGCCAATTCACTAGATTTTGGTTAGATAAGGGGGAGGTACAGCGAGACCTGAGTGTCCTTGTACACCAGTCACTGAAAGTTGGCGTGCAGGTATAGCAGGCAGTGAAGAAAGCTGATGGAATGTTGGCCTTCATAACAAGAGGATTTCAGTATAGGTGTAAAGAGGTTCTTCTGCAGTTGTAAAGGGTGCAGGTGAGACCACATCTGGAGTATTGTGTATAGTTTTGGTCTCCTAATTTGAGGAAGGACATCCTTGTGATTGAGGCAGTGCAGCGTAGGTTCACGAGATTGATCCCTGGGATGGCGGGACTGTCATATGAGGAAAGATTGAAAATACTAGGCTTGTATTCACTGGAGTTTAGAAGGATGAGGGGGTATCTTATAGAAACATATAAAATTATAAAAAGGACTGGACAAGCTAGATGCAAGAAAAATGTTCCCAATGTTGGGTGAATCCAGAACCAGGGGGCCACAGTCTTAGAATAAAGGGGAGGTCATTTAAGACTGAGGTGAGAAAAAACGTTTTCACCCAGAGAGTTGTGAATTTATGGAATTCCCTGCCACAGAGGGCAGTGGAGGCCAAATCACTGGATGGATTTAAGAGAGCTCTAGGGGCTAGTGGAGTCAATGGATATGGGGAGAGGCAGGCACGGGTTTATTGATAGGGGACGATCAGCCATGATCACAATGAATGGCGGTGCTGGCTCGAAGGGCCGAATGGCCTCCTCCTGCACCTATTTTCTATGTTTCTATGTTTTCAAGAGAGAGTTAGATTTAGCTCTTGGAGCTACTGAAATCAAGGGATATGGGGAAAAAGCTGGAACGGTGTACTGATTTTATATGATCAGCCATGATCATATTGAACGGCAGTGCTGGCTCGAAGGGCTGAATGGCCTATTTCTGCACCTATTTTCTATGTTTCCATGTAACTTGCACATGCTTGAGTGTATGGCAATAATTCCAGACCACTTGATTTTTAAACATTCATGCATGGTGGAGGTATAATGTATTGATACAGCATGAAAAAAGGCCATTCGGCCCAACTTGCCCACACACATGTCCCTGCTTTTGGTCCATATACCTCCAAACCTGTCCTATCCATGTATCAGCCTAACTGTTTCTTAAATGTTGGGATAGTCCCTGCCTCAACTACCTCCTCTGGCAGCTTGTTCCATCCCCCACCGCCCTTTGTGTGGAAAAAGTTACCCCTCAAATTCCTGTGAAATCTTTTCCCCTTCACCTTAAATCTGTCCTCTGGTCCTCGATTCACCTACTCTGGGCAAGAGACTCAGTGCATTGAAATGTATATTTCTAATGCATTTTGGATTTCTCAAAAGTCTTACTTTAAAAAAAGTAACGTTCCCACAAACATATTCCCCCTTTATTAATGTCATGGTGTGATGATTCTAAATTCAAACCAAAATGAAAAATACATCAAAAGGAGAACGCATACTTTCAAAATACTCGTTTGTTTCCCCGAGCAAAACATAATTTGTATGACTTTGCAAAATCAGGAAATGTTATGATTATTTCTTGTCACTTTTTCCAACTACAAAAAAAAATAGCACTTGAAATTATAACGCATTCAAATGCTTTTTTTTGTCACATTTTCTGTACCGTGGAAGACACTGGCGTCGATCGCCGGGGGGGCGGTGGCGGCGGATATATACCCCCACCATTTGAGGTGAGGGATAGCCTGTATTATTATCCCGCAGTTTTTGAGGTCGAGCAATAACAAAAATCACCTGCTCCCACTGATGGAAATGGGTTTTAGGAACTAGGGGTACTCTAAGGTCCGTGAGGCTGAGGTTGGGAAGGAAGGGGGGGGGGGTTATGTGCGGTCATACCCATGTAAGAGTACAATAATGCATAACTTGTTTATTGTGTATTTATAATATAGTTTCGTGTTTATTATATGTCATAACTGCTTTCTTGCATCTCTCTCTCTCTCTCTCTGTGTTGGCTGCAGCCATCCTCTCCTTCGGTGAGGGAAGCAGGTCGGTGATTGATCACAAGGCCCCTCGGAGACGGTGTCTGATTGGCCGCCGAGTGACCAGTGGATTATGTGATTGGACACAATGCCCTTGGAGACAGCGGCTGATTGGACGGGAGGAGACCGATTTGTTGACTGGACTGGAATTTTAAGGGAAGCTGGTCGGTGATTGGACGCAACCCCCTTAGAGACAGCGGTTGAATGGCCGCCAAATAATCGGGTACAAAAAATTGACAAATAGGAAAACAATAAAATCGGAATTCTGATTCAAATCGGAAGAATATCATGCCTGATCTGCAGCAAAGATACTAGTATCAGCTCTAGTATCTTTGATCTGCAGTTCCTTCCTATTGAAGAAGAACCCTGGCCCGAAACAACTCCTAATCCATTCCCTACACTGATGCCGCCTAGCCTGCTGAGTTCCTCCAGCACTCTGTCTTTTTTATTTAACTCTTGAAATTGAAGTTATACAAAAAGCTGGACTAACTCAGCGGGACAGGCAGCGACTCTGGAGAGAAGTTCATCGTTGAGAGTACTTGTGATTGTCTGCAGAAGGATCTCGAACCGAAATGCCACACACTCCCCAGAGCCGCCGCCAGTCCCGCTGAGCTACCCCAGCCCCCCGTGTCCACCTTCAACTCCAGAGCAAAACAAAAAACACACAGTGCTGGAGGAACTCAGCGGGCCAGGCAGCACCTGCAGAGGGAACGGACCAGGAGCCGCCATGGGCCAGGGTTCCCCCACAACCCCCCCCCCCCCAACCGGAAAGAACTGCAGATGCAGCCGTCCCCGCAAAACGGCAAATGATTCCGGGAATGCTGAGGCGAGAGGGTGAGAGAGAAGGAGTGCGAGTAGCTGAGACCTCGCCAGAAGTTTCAAACCTACGGCCCCCTCCAGTGTGAGCCACGTGGACCAAGATACCACGTTGTAAACAACCACGTTCGCTACTTTGACTGAGAGTTCGTGATCCGCCACGGTCCCGCCAGCAGTTTAGAGCTGTGTGATATCCGCTTCAGGAAGGAGCAGGTGGTCTACGAGTTGAGCGCACAGGAGGTGAACTCCGTTTACGCCGGAGAGACGCCAGGTCTGATGAGGGCCAAGTTCTTAGACAGTCATTATGGAATTGGGAAAAGTTCCAATGAGCTGGTGAAAGACATGGACTGCCCTTATAGCGCCACTTTCCTCCACACTCTCTATCTCATGGCAGGGCTGCCAACATTGGGTGAGAGTTGGGAGTGAGAAATTGTGAGAGACCAAGCCCGAAGGATGCACCGAGCCACAGCCTGAAGGGCCTGTCCCACTTAGGCGATCTTTTGGGCAACTACATAGAAACATAGAAAACATAGAAAATAGGTGCAGGAGTAGGCCATTCGGCCCTTCGAGCCTGCACCGCCATTCAATATGATCATGGCTGATCATCCAACTCAGTATCCTGTACCTGCTTTCTCTCCATGCCCCTTCATCCCTTTAGCCACAAGGGCCACATCTAACTCCCTCTTAAATATAGCCAATGAACTGGCCACAACTACATTCTGTGGCAGAGAATCCCAGAGATTCACCACTCTCTGTGTAAAAAATGTTTTTCTCATCTCAGTCCTAAAAGATTTCCCCTTTATCCTTAAACTGTGACCCCTTGTTCTGGACTTCCCCAACATCGGGAACAATCTTCCTGCATCTAGCCTGTCCAACCCCTTAAGAATTTTGTAAGGTTCTATAAGATCCCCCCTCAGTCTTCTAAATTCCAGCGAGTACAAGCCGAGTCAATCCAGTCTTTCCTCATATGAAAGTCCTGACATCCCAGGAATCAGTCTGGTAAACCTTCTCTGTACTCCCTCTATGGCAAGAATGTCCTTCCTCAGATTAGGAGACCAAAACTGTACGCAATACTCCAGGTGTGGTGTCACCAAGACCCTGTACAACTGCAGTAGAACCTCCCTGCTCCTATACTCATTGCCTGCCTGCTGCACCTGCATGCCCACTTTCAATGACTGGTGTACCATGACACCCAGGTCTCGTTGCATCTCCCCTTTTCCTAATCGGCCACCATTCAGGTAATAGTCTACTTTTCTGTTTTTGCCACCAAAGTGGATAACCTCACATTTATCCACATTATACTGCATCTGCCATGCATTTGCCCACTCACCCAGCCTATCCAAGTCATCTTGCAGCCTCCTAGCACCCTCCTCACAGCTAACACTGCCCTCCAGCTTTGTGTCATCCGCAAACTTGGAGATGTTGCATTCAATTCCCTCGTCAAAATCATTAATATATATTGTAAATAGCTGAGGTCCCAGCACTGAGCCTTGCGGTACCCCACTAGTCACTGCCTGCCATTCTGAAAAGGACCCGTTTACTCCTACTCTTTGCTTCCTGTCTGCCAGCCAGTTCTCTATCCACATCAATACTGAAACCCCAATACCGTGTGCTTTAAGTTTGTATATTAATCTCTTATGTGGGACCTTGTCGAAAGCCTTCTGAAAGTCCAGATATAACACATCCACTGGGTCTCCCTTATCCACTCTACTAGTTACATCCTCGAAAAATTCTATAAGATTCGTCACACATGATTTACCTTGCATAAATCCATGCTGACTTTGTCCAATGATTACACCATTTTCCAAATGTGTTGCTATCCCATCTTTAATAACTAACTCTAGCAGTTTCCCCACTACCGATGTTAGACTAACTGGTCTGTAATTCCCCGTATTCTCTCTCCCTCCCTTTTTAAAAAGTGGGCTTACATTAGCTACCCTCCAATCATCAGGAACTACTCCAGAATCTAAAGAGTTTTGAAAAATTATCACTAATGCATCCACTATGTCTGGGGCTACTTCCTTAAGTACTCTGGGATGCAGCCTATCTGGCCCTGGGGATTTATCGGCCTTTAATCCATTCAAATTACCTAACACCACTTCCCGGCTAACCTGGATTTCACTCAGTTCCTCCATCTCACTTGACCCCCGGTCCCCTGCTATTTCCAGCAGATTAATTAAGTCTTCCTTAGTGAAGACAGAACCAAAGTAGTTATTCAATTGGTCTGCCATGTCCTTGTTCCCCATGATCAATTCACCTGTTTCTGACTGCAAGGGACCTACATTTGTTTTAACTAATCTTTTTCTCTTCACATATCTATAAAAACTTTTGCAGTCAGTTTTTATGTTCCCTGCCAGTTTTCTTTCTTAATCTATTTTCCCTTTCCTAATTAAGCCCTTTGTCCTGCTCTGCTGGACTCTGAATTTCTCCCAGTCCTCTGGTAGGCTGCTTTTTCTGGCTAATTTGTATGCTTCATCTTTTGTTTTGATACTATCCCTGATTTCCCTTGTTATCCACGGATGCACTACCTTCCCTGATTTATTCTTTTGCCAAACTGGGATGAACAATTGTTGTAGTTCATCCATGCAGCCTTTAAATGACTTCCATTGCATATCCACCGTCAACCCTTTAAGAATCAATTGCCAGTCTATCTTGGCCAATTCACATCATACCCTCAAAGTTACCTTTCTTTAAGTTCAGAACCCCTGTTTCTGAATTAATTATGTCACTCTCCATCCTAATGAAGAACTCAAACATATTTTGGTCACTCTTGCACAAGGGGCCACGCACAACAAGACTGCTAACTAACCCTTCCTCATTACTCAATACCCAGTCTAGAATAGGCTGCTCTCTCGTTGGTTCCTCCACATGTTGGTTTAGAAAACTATCCTGCATATATTCCAAGAAATCCTCTTCCTCAGCACCCCTGCCAATTTGATTCACCCAATCTATATGTAGATTGAAGTCACCCATTATAACTGTTTTACCTTTGTTGCACGCATTTCTAATTTCCTGTTTGATACCATCCCCAACTCCACTACTACTGTTAGGTGGCCTGTACACAACTCCCACTGGCGTTTTCTGCCCCTTAGTGTTTCACAGCTCTACCCATATCGATTCCACATCCTCCAAGCTAATGTCCTTCCTTTCTATTGCGTTAATCTCCTCTCTAACCAGCAACGCTACCCCACCTCCTTTTCCTTTCTGTCTATCCCTCCTGAATATTGAATATCCCTGGATGTTCAGCTCCCAGCCTTGGTCACCCTGGGGCCATGTCTCCGTGATCCAAACTATATCATAGTCATTAATAGCTATCTGCACATTCAACTCATCCACCTTATTACGAATGCTCCTTGCATTGAGACACAAAGCCTTCAGGCTTGTTTGTACAACACTCTTACCCCTTACACAATTATGTTGAAAAATGGCCATTTTTCATTTTTGCCCTGGATTTGTCTGCCTGCCACTTTTACTTTTCACCTTGCTACCTATTGCTTCCGCCCGCATTTTACACCTCTCTGTTTCTCTGCTCACCCATTTAAGAACCCCACCACCTCTTATTCTCTGTTTATTATTGTTTTCTTCTACCCCCCTACATGTTGCGTCTGAGTGCTTACTAAGCCCCCATACCACTCCCAACTGGCTGACTCCTAGCCCCTTACTCCCAGCCCATTTACTCATGTGCAGGGAAACTGAGAGAGGGATGAAATGGTGAAAGAGAGTGAGGGGGGAGGGAATGGCAGAGGGAGGACGAGAGAGGAGGGCGGAGGGAGGCGCATAGAGGAAAAGGTCTAGAGGGAAGGGGCAGGGTCATTGAGGAGGGAGAAATGGAGAGGCATGGTGGAGTGAGAATCGTAGGGGAGAGATATGGAGATAGACAAAAAAAAGAAAGAAGGGGAGGGAGGGAGTTTCGTAGATAAAGCCAAAGGGTATAAGAGAGTATAGCGACAGTGGATGAGAAGAGAGAGAGAAAGGAACGAGTAGGAGGGATGGAATGTGGATAAAGAGAAAGGCTGAATGGGTGAGAGTGGGGGAAGGGGGAAGGGTCAGAAAGAAACCACGAGGGGGTGCAAAAGGAAGAGAGGGAACATGAGAGAGAGGGCAAGAATTGATAGGGACAGAGAGGGACGCAGATGGAGGGAGGGGGTAAAGAAATATAGTGAGAGAGTGGAGAGCACTTTCCCCAGTATCTTCGCCCCTTCACGGTGTTGAGTAAAACAGTTACCTCCGTCCCTTGATCTACGTCCCAGTGAGGTCACTTTTCTTCGCTCTCGCCGGCACCATCTCCCAACTGCTAACACTCGGTGACACTGCTTGGCCCAGGATCGCTGGAGTTGCGCAGCGGGAGGCAGGTTAGTCTTTATTCTTCAACACAGAGGTCAGGGAAGGCCAGCCATAGATCTCGCCCACAAAGCCAAGGCACTCTGTGACCACAGTGGCAAAGGTAAAAAATAGCTTGATCCACTCACCGTACCGACACATCTAAACTGAACCACTGGCTCTTGGTACAGACAGTAGTCTCAGGCATCCCTGAGAATTCATTATTCAGGAAGCATAGATAGAAAGGAAGAGGTGGGGTGGCATTGCTGGTTAAAGAGAAGATTCATACAATAGTAAGGAGAGACATTAGCTTGGATGCTGTAGAATCTGTATGTGGAGAATTGTGAAAACAGAACTGCAGAAAACGCTTGTTGGAGTTGTATACAGAACACCAAACAACAGAAGTGAGGTAGTGAGTTTGGAGATAGCAAATTAGAGATGCGTGTAGCATGGGAACAGCAGTTATCATGGGTGACTTTAATCTACATATAGATTGTGCCAACCAAATTGGTAACAATGCTGTGGAGGAGTAGTCCCTGGAGTGTATACGGGATGGTTTTCTCAGCCAATATGTAGAGGAACCAACTAGAGGATATGCCATCCTAGGCTGGGTATTGTGTAATGAAGGATTAGTTAGTGATCTTGTTGTGCAATGGCCCTTGGGCAACAGTGACCTTAATATGGTAGAATTTTGTATTAACATAGAAACATAGAAAATAGGTGCAGGAGGAGGCCATTCGGCCCTTCGAGCCAGCACCGCCATTCGTTGTGATCATGGCTGATCGTCCCCAATCAATAACCCGTGCCTGCCTTCTCCCCATATCCCTTGATTCCACTAGCCTCTCGAGCTCTATCTAACTCTCTCTTAAATCCATCCAGTGATTTGGCCTCCACTGCCCTCTGTGACAGGGAATTCCACAAATTCACAACTCTCTGGGTGAAAAAGGGTTTTCTCACCTCAGTCTTAAATGGCCTCCCCTTTATTCTAAGGCTGTGGCCCCTGGTTCTGAACATTGGGAACATTAAGATGGAGAGTGACACGGTTAATTCAGAGACGAGGGTCCTAAACTCAAGGAAAGGTAGCTTTGATGGTATGAGATGGTAATTGGCCGAGAGGATAGACTGGCAAATATGATACTTAAAGGGTTGACAGTGGATAAGCAACGATTTAAATATTGCATGGATGAATTGCAATTGTTCATCCCTGTCTGGTGTAAAAATAAAACGGGGAAGGCGGCTCAACTGAAGATACAGCTCTTCTGGCTAACGGAATCAAGAAATATGGGGAGAAAGCATATGGGAACTGATTCTGAATGTGCGGGATTGCTGGTCGGCGCGGACTCGGCGGGCCGAAGGGCCTGTTGCCACGCTGAATCTCTAGACTAACCTAAACTAAATGAAATCAATCAATCAATCAGTTTTATTCGTCACTTGCACATAAAGTGCAAGTGAAATGAATTTGCCAGCAGCGGTACAATGAAAAAAAGAACACACAAAAACACAATAAAAATTTAACACAAACATTCACCACAGCATTCATCACTGTGGTGGAAGGCACAAAATTTGGCCAGTCCTCCTCCATTTTACCCCGTGGTCGGGACCTCAACCCTCCGCAGCCACTGCTGCGGGCATCCAAATGTGTAGACAAGGTAAAGTCCAGATAAAGTCCAGGTACAATTTGCTGCTAAAGATCAGCAAATCAGCTGCCAGGTAAAAAATGTGGCTATTCCCGTTCCTTAATGAGGATGAATGCTGTGCTCACATTCAAATAGGCGTGGGGCATATTTTATATAATATTGTCACAGATAAAAATAACTTTGCGTGCAACTCGACAACTCAAAACAAAGAAGAATATGTTGGGTGGTGCATAAAGAGAGAATAAACAGTACATAATATAGCTTATAAGGACACAAAGAATTGCAATTGTTCATCCCTGTCTGGTGTAAAAATAAAACGGGGAAGGCGGCTCAACTGTGGCAAACGAAGGAAATCAGGTATGGTGTTAAATCCAAGAAAGATGCATATAAATTGGCCAGAGGAAACAGCAAACTGGAGGACTGGGACCAATTTAGAATTCAACAGAGGAGGACCAAGGGGTTAATTAAGAGGGGGGGAGAGCATGAAAGAAAGATTGTGGGGAATATAAAAAAGTGACTGCAAAAGCTTCTTTAGATATGTAAAAAGGAAAAGATTAGTCAGAAACAGGTGAATTTATAATGGAAAACAAGGGAATGGCAAACAAGTATTTTGGTTCTGTCTTCACGAGGGAAGACACAAACAATCTCCCAGAAATACTGGGGAATGTGGATCTAGTGTGAGGGAGGAACTGAAGGAAATTCACATTACTCAGGAAATGGTGTTGGGTAAACTGATGGGACTGAATGCAGATACGTACCCAGGGTCTGCATCCTAGTACTCATAGAGGTGGCCCTAGAAATCGTGGATGCATTGAGTTCAAGAGTTCAAGAGACATTTATTATCACAAGATGCTTGAGTTGATTACTAAAGATGTAATAGCAGCGCATTTGGAAAGCAGACAGGATCAGTCAAAGTCAGCTTGGATTTATGAAGGGGAAATCATGCTTGACTAATCTTCTTCACTTTTTTTTTTAACAAGTAGAATGGATAAGGGAGAGCCAGTGGATGTGGTGTATCTGGACTTTGAAAAGGCCTTTGACAAGGTCCCACACAAGAGATTAGTGTGCAAACTTAGATCGCATGGTATTGGGGGTAGGGTATTGACATGGATAGAGAACTGGTTGGCAGAAAGGAAGCAAAGAGTGGGAATTAACGGGTCATTTTCAGAATGGCAGGCAGTGACTAGTGGCGTGCCACTAGGCTCAGTGCTGGGACCCAAGGTATTTACAATATATCATAACGAATTAGATGAAGTATGTAACATCTCCAAGTTTGTGGATGACACAAACCTGGGTGGCTGTGTGAGCTACGAGGAGGATGCTATGAGGCTGCAGGTTTACTTGGATAGGTTGGGTGCATGGCAAATACATGGCAGATGCAATGTAATGTGGATAAATGTGAGGTTATCCACTTTAGTGGCAAGAACAAAAAGGCAGATTATTGTCTGAATGATATTCTGAATATCTGAATTATCTGGTTTCAGATTTTATTTATTTATTTATTCCGAACAAGTAAAGACATTAAAGACATTGATATTAACAAAATCGAAATTATCAAACAATTGAACATTGCAATCAACATTTACAATTGAGAAGAACAAAATCAAGGTTCCAATGTCCAACTCAGAGTCTGTACAAGCTCGAAAAGGAGTGAGAAGAAGAATAACTTATTAAATCTCACCCCTTTTCCCACACTTCTATCGTATTTAAAAATCAATTCCTTACTAATAATAGTACTGCCCTAGGCAATTTCCCATAATACATACAGACACTTATATACATTCAACTATTATGTACATACAATCTTCATATTTGAAGTACCCAACATCAGTGAACAATAGTAAACAAGATAAACATCAACAATAGTAACAAGATAACATCAACGATTGTAAACAAGATAAACATCAACCCCCACTTGTCAACCATCCCCTCCATCCCTGTACCCCTTGAGCATTATTTTTTTATATATCATTTTAAAATGATTCATGTTTGTGCATTGCTTCAATTCCCCGTTCAATTTATTCCACACTCCTACTCCACAATTAGGAAAAGGGGACATGCAATGATACCTGGTTGTGCTTGTACATCAGTCACTGAAAGTAAGCATGCATGTACAGCGGACAGTGAAGAAAGCTAATGGCATGTTGGCCTTCATCAAATCAAATCAACCTTTATTGTCATCTTGCAAGCAACAGTTGTACAGTGCAAAATGAAAAGTCGTTTCCCAGGGAATACCGGAGCATCGCACATGAAATTTAAAACATTTCACACATAATAACACTAAAAACAATCCAGTCCCTGATGGAACAGTATAAATAGTTAAAAGTAGGTAAAAACAACGTTAAAATACAGTAAAACCAATCATAAACATGTCCGGGGTGGCTGATTTGAGTGGCCAGTGCCAGTTATTGAAGTGGCCAGTGCCAGTTATTAAAGTGTCCGTGCCAAGCCGCAGAATCAGGTGACTGTGAGTACAGAGTGGCTGTTTAGCAGCCTCACAGCATATGGCAGGAAGCTGTTTAGCAGTCTTGTAGTCCGGGCTTTGATGCTGCGATATCTCTTGCCTGATGGCAGGAGATCCAGGTGTATGTGGAGGGGGTGCAGTTTGTCCTTAGCAATTCTCTGAGCTTTTTCCCGACAGCGGCTCTGGAACAGTTCTTGTACCGAGGGTAGGGAGACGCCAATGATCTTCTCTGCTCCCCTCACTACCCTCTGCAGAGCCTTCCTGTCCGAGCAGTTGCAGGTGGAGTACCACATATTTGTGCAGTACGTGAGTACAGACTCCACCGTACCCCTGTAGAAAGTCCTGAGGATGTTGGTGGGGAGTGAGGCCTGTTTTAGTTTCCTCAGGAAGTGCAGTCGCTGATGGGCCCGTTTGACGGTCCCAGTGGTGTTCATGGACCAGGTGAGGCTGTCTGTAATTTGCACCCCGAGGTACTTTATGCTCTCCACTCTCTCCACTGTGGCGCCACTGATGTTAAACGGTGCATGCTTTGGCTGCGCCCTCCTGAAGTCGACAACCATCTCCTTTGTTTTGTCGACGTTTAATTCTAGATTATTTTTGCCGCACCAGTCCACTAGTTGTTTTACTTCCTCCCTGTACATTGATTCATCATCTCCGCTGATGAGTCCCACCACTGTTGTGTCATCCGCGAATTTTATGATCTTATTGTCCCTGAATCTGGCAGCACAGTCATGTGTGAGCAATGTGAACAACAGCGGGCTGAGCACACAGCCTTGAGGGGAGCCGGTGCTCAGCGTGATCGAGCCTGAAGTGTTCTTGCCCACACGGACTGACTGCGGTCTCTCTGTCAGAAAGTCCAAGATCCAATGACACAGGGTGGTGTTGAGGCCCAGCAGGGTTAGTTTCTCCACAAGTCTCTGTGGGATGATGGTGTTAAACGCTGAGCTGAAGTCAATGTACAGGATTCTGGCATATGTGTTTCTGTTTTCCAGATGCGTGAGCACTGTGTGCAGCGTGGTAGAGATGGCATCCTCTGTAGAATGGTTGGGGCTATAGGCAAACTGGAGGGGGTCTAACGACGAGGGGAGGCTGGCAGTAATGTGGGGTTTCACCAAGCGTTCAAAACACTTCATTATTATTGGGGTCAGGGCGACAGGGCGGTAGTCATTTAGGCAGTCAACAACTGGTTTCTTCACTATGGGGATTATTGTAGACGTTTTGAGGCATGTGGGGACAATGGCTTGACTGAGGGAGATATTATAGATGTCTGTTAGCACATATGCTAACTCCTCAGCACATTTCTTAAGCACACGTCCTGGGATGTTATCGGGTCCGACCGCTTTCCACGGGTTGACCTTAGAAAGGATTCTCCGTGTGTCCATCGGGTCTATGGTCAGGACTGGCTGGTCGGTTTGTAAGCAGGGGCTGGCTCTACCCTTGGGTGTGGTGTTTGCTGCATCAAAACGAGCGAAGAAGTTGTTCAGTTCATAGCGAGATGATTTGAGTTCTGGAGCAAGGCAGTCCTACTGCAGTTCTACAGGGCCCTGGTGAGACCGCACATGGAGTATTGTGTGCAGTTTTGCTCTCTTAATTTGAGGAAGGACATTCTTGCTAATGAGGTAGTGCAGCGTAAGTTCGCCTGGTTAATTCCCGGGATGGCGGGACTGACATATGATGAGAGAATGGGTCAACTGGGCTTGTATTCACTGGAATTTAGAAGGATGAGAGAGGATCGTATTGAAACATATAAAAATCTTAAGGGATTGGAGAGGCTAGATGCAGGAAAAGTGTTCCCCATGTTGGGGGTGTCCAGAACCAGGGGTCACAGTTTAAGAATAAAGGGTAGGCCATTTAGGACTGAGATGAGGAAAACCCTTTTTATCCACAGTTGTGAATCAGTGGAATTCTCTACCGTAGAAGGCAGTGGAGACCAATTCACTCGGTGTATTCAAGAGAGAGTTAGATACAGCTCTTCTGGCTAACGGAATCAAGAAATATGGGGAGAAAGCATATGGGTACTGATTCTGAATGTGCGGGATTGCTGGTCGGCGCGGACTCGGCGGGCCGAAGGGCCTGTTGCCACGCTGAATCTCTAGACTAACCTAAACTAAATGAAATCAATCAATCAATCAGTTTTATTCGTCACTTGCACATAAAGTGCAAGTGAAATGAATTTGCCAGCAGCGGCACAATGAAAAAAAGAACACACAAAAACACAATAAAAATTTAACACAAACATTCACCACAGCATTCATCACTGTGATGGAAGGCACAAAATTTGGCCAGTCCTCCTCCATTTTACCCCGTGGTCGGGACCTCAACCCTCCGCAGCCACTGCTGCGGGCATCCAAATGTGTAGACAAGGTAATGTCCAGATAAAGTCCAGGTACAATTTGCTGATAAAGATCAGCAAATCAGCTGCCAGGTAAAAAATGTGGCTATTCCCGTTCCTTAATGAGGACGAATGCTGTGCTCACATTCAAATAGGCGTGGTGCATATTTTATATAATATTGTCACAGATAAAAATAACTTTGCGTGCAACTCGACAACTCAAAACAAAGAAGAATATGTTGGGTGGTGCATAAAGAGAGAATAAACAGTACATAATATAGCTTATAAGGACACAAAGTCCTGGAGCAATCCAGCCTGTCAGGGACGTTTGGGATCGGTACGTGTCTTCAGAGTGCAGAAGTGTCTCGACCTGAAACGTTTGAACATTTTAACGTCCTTGTACTTCCCAACCCCCTGCCCCCAGCCCATAATTCCACACGCTGATGGCTGGCTGACCTCTAGCCAAATACACCCCACACCCCACCCTCGCCCCCTCAACTAGCTCTTACACTGACTCTCATCGCCACTAAGCTGGTTGCCTCCCTGCCCCTTATGCTCCTCCCTCAAGGAGGCTGCCTCACCAACCCTCACCACCTCTACCTCCAAGCCCAACACACCCACCCAAACGCCCCCCCACCCCACCGGCAGCATTCCTTCCCTTTACAACCAACACCCCCCTCCCGCAAAAGCAGACTGTCTTACATCCCCTTCGCACCTGGCTGCCTCCCAGCCCCTAATCACTGCAAGCTGGATTCGTCCAGGCATTTAACCCCCTGCCCCTCCCCCCACATAGGGGGGGTCTCATAGTCTCGCCTCCCAGTCCCTAAGGCTGGCTGGTTCGCAGCACCCTTAACATGCCCCCCACATCACAAGCTGCCTGCCTACCAACCCTTTTCACATTTGGCTGGCTACCCCCTACCCCTCCGTAAGCTCGCTGTCTCCCAGCCACTTAACCCCATCTCCAAACCGGCTGCCTCACAGATCCTAACCGCCTCAAAAAAGCTGGATGCCTCCCTGTCCCATAACCCACAAAGCTGGCTGCCTCCCAACACGTTAACCCCCCCCCCCACCCTCAAGCTGCCTCCTTCCCAGTCCCAAACCCGATCCCCACCCCAACCTGGGTACTACCCAGCCCTTACCCATCTGCTCCAAAACTGATTGCATGCCAGCCCCTTACTTAGGATTAACACCCCAAGCTAGCTCCTTCCCTGCCCCTAACTACCCGACCTGACATATTTCCACCCCCTTAAACCCATGCACCCCAATATGACTGCCTCCCTTTCCTTTACACCACCCCCTCCAATCTGGCAGCCTTCAAGCCCTTTACCCATCCCGACATAGCTGGCAGCCTCCCACCTCTTCATAGACCCCCTCACCTTACCCACCACACCCCAAGCTGACTGACACAACCCCTTACTCCCCCAATCCTTCTGTCTCGCAGCCAAAACCACCAGCTGACTGTTCTACACATGGACCATGATGACTGGTTCTTTCCCCTCCCAATCGAAGTAATTATGTTTGGGAATGTTATGTGCAAGGACCCATGAAATGAGAGAGTTGAAGATATTGCCCATTCCATGAAACAGACCAGAATCCTCACCATTGAGAGGGAGATTGCTTCTCTGCCACCACTGGGAGATTACAACCTTCACGTGGTCCACCCTGTTTCGACTAATACAATCCACCCGATGTGCACAAACAAAAGATCAATAGAACAAGTTGACCTACAACTTTAGGCCATACGCAAGAAGAAGATTATTGATTCCATCTACACTTTTGGAAAAGGCTTTTTTCACGAGTAGTAGCTCTACTCAATAACCAAAAATCTGTAGCCTCCTTTTGCTCTGGTATTTTATTTAATTCACATGTTTAATCGATAATGTTTTATTATTAATGTTCAATGCTTTATGTGTCATTCCTGACTGTCACTGTATGTCATGTTGTCACTTGCGGGCGGAGCACCAAGGCAAATTCCTTGTATGTGAACACCTGGCCAATAAACTTATTCATTGATTGATTCATTCATTCATTGACTTTATGTTGCCTGGGAAATTCAGCCCAACTTGATCAAAGAATTGTCCACCCTGCTCATTCTTTCCTCTTCCCGTTCCTATCGGACAGAAGGCGCAATGACTTGAAAGCGCACACCACCGGATTCAGGAACAAATTCTTCCCCTCTGTAACCAGGCATCTGGACGGTCCTTCCATAAGGTAGGGAACTGTTTAATTCATCTCGACCCCAATGATGTCTTTGGACATCAATGTGAATTCACCAGGTCAAGTTTTCAATGAGGGTCAGAAAGAAACCAAGAGGGGGTGCAAAAGGCAGAGAGGGAGAGGTTGGCAATAATTGCGAGGGACAGAGAGAGGGACGAAGAGAGGGTCGCAGATGGAGGGAGGGGGAGAGAGAAATATAATATGATAGAATTCTCCATTAAGATGGAGCGTGACGGTTTATTCAGAGACAAGGGTCCTGAACTTAAAAAAAGCTTTGATGGTATGAGACGGGAATTGGCTAGGTCAGAAAATAATCAGTCATCTCCATAGTCAAGTGATGGAAACTAATGATATTTGTGGCATTTTAGTTCCACAGGGTTCTTAAAGGACGTCCATAAACAATTTCAGCTGGGCTCAGTCTCGATTTCCCTGCAGGCGTGACACGCATCTGAAACAAAGTTATAGGGAGTAATTTGATCCAACCAATTCCTGTCTCCGCCTTCAATTTAGCTAATTTAGTTTTCAGGGTCTAATTTGTCCTTTTGACAAGTCCAGCAGCCTGTGGTTGATAAGCACAGTGGAGATGCTGTTGGATGCCCAGCTGTTCACAGAATTCTTTATTAATATGCCCAATGAAATGAGGGCCATTGTCAGAACTAAGCCGAATTGGGATACCAAATCTAGGGATAATTTCTCGCATAAGCACCTTGTCAACAGTAGCCGCTTTGTTATCAAGTGTTGGATAGGCCTCGATCCATCTGCTGAATACACCGACAATCACAAGTATATATCTATATCCTTGGCACTTCTCTAGCTCGATATAATCCATTTGAAGAGTTTCAAATGGACACATGGTGTTCTTCCATCCTCACAACCCACTCCTTTCCCAGGATTATATTTCTGACAAATAATACTGCAGCTACTCACTTGCTGGACCAAAGTTTGTAATCTTGAATGCCACTAAGTAGCTGAAAGAGCATCACCAATTGTTCTCGCACCACAGTGAGTAGCAAAATGCACACACACCACAACCCAAACTGCAAGAGGATCTGTCATACATCTGCCCTGCCAGAGTAACACACAATCCCGACATGCAATCTATTGTACATCCAAGCTGTTTCCATAATCTTATATCCCCAATAGGAGCTTCTTCTTGCAACTGAATAATTTCCTGGATGGTTGGCATTGGCTTTTCCAAGGGAGACTTGTTACCTGAACTTTTTATCTGCCTCATCATTTTTGGCACCACCACCTTGCATTCCCGGGATACTTCCTTTGCTGCTTGATCAGCACAATGATTACCTATGTCTATCGGGGTCTGTCCCTTTGTGTGAGCGCTACACTTCATCACTGACATGTGTCTAGGTAGCAGCAGAGCCTTCAATAGATCAATCACCAATTACTTATGAGATATTTGAGCTCCTGCCGAGGTTAGGAATCCTCTATTCCTCCATATTTGTCCAAAGTCATGTACTACTCTGAATGCATATTGAGGATCTGGATGTATGTTTACTTTCCGATCTTTTCCAACAATACATGCTCTGATTAAAGCGAAAGGCTCAGCCTGTTGTGCTGAAAAGAGTGACTCGAAAGCAGCTGCCTCTACACTGTTCCCATCAGGGTCAACAATAGCGTACCCAAGAACGTTCCTCTCCCTGGAGCCCAATGGATGCACTCCCGTCTACGTAATGTGTCATTCAGGGTTTTCTATAGGAGCGTCTTTTACATCTTCCCTTCGGATGTTTCTTCTTGTATTATGAACAAACAATCATGTCCTGATTCTGACTGTTCCCCCGGCGGTGAAATGAGGAAAGATGCCGGATTAATAGTTGTACAGTGTCTGAATTGGAGTTTTGGATTATTCAATAGATAGATTTCATATTTGTTTTGATGAGCCATTGTCAGATGCTGAGTCTGCAATTGTCCCAACAAGGCTGCCACCGAATGGGAACTGTACATTACTATTTCTTGCTGTAAGGTCAGGTTTGCAGCAGACTGTAGACTATTATAGATTGCTGTTAGGATCTGGGGGCATATTGGGTGTCCTCTCGCTACTGGGTCAAGCTTTGAAGAATAATAAGCCATTGGTCTGTGCTTATCCCCATGTTTTTGGGTGAGGATTGTAGTTGAACATTCGGAAAGGATGGTACAGTAAAGTTGGAAGGGTCGAGCATAGAGTGGCCTTCCTAGTGCTGGAGCCTGCATTAAAGATCTCTTTAAATTCTTGAAAGTTTTCTGAGCCCCTTTGGACAACTGAAATCCGCCCTCTAGGCTAGTATAAGGAGTCAATTCCTTGGTGTCTCGTGCAATATTAGGCATGCAGGGTCGGCAGTAGTTCACCATACCGAGCCACTGTCTAATTTGCTTCGCCTCTTTTGGGACAGGAAATTCACAAATTGGTTCGAGTGTACTGTTTTCTAAACTTTGCTCCGTAGCCAAAATGATTACTCCCAGAAACTTTACTTTTTGTTGAGCCATTAATACTTTGGACTGAGAGACCACATATCCTAAGGTTGCCAAGTGGTTCAATAGTTGAGCAGTATGCTCACGATTGCTCTGCTCATCTAAACTAGCCACTAACAACTCGTCCACATACTGAACAAAAGTGGATTTCCATTTAAAACTTAAGGTGCTTAACTATTCTTGAAGACATCGAGAAAACAAGGTAGGTGAATTAATTAATCCCTGAGGTAGTCTTGTCGACGTATATTGTTGTCCCCTGTAAGTAAAGGCAAATAAATATTGGCTGTTTCTGTGCAGAGGTAATGAGAAGAAGGCATACTGCAGGTGTACAATTTAAAAAATCTTCCCTTCCGCTGGAATCAAAGCTAGAATATGAGCCGGGTTTGGCATCAGGGCATGGAGTGGTTCTACCACTGCATTGACAGATCTTAAGTCGTGAACCAGTCTGTACTGGCCCTCTTTCCCTGCCTTGGGCACTGCAAGGATTGGTGTGTTGCAAATAGACTGGCACTTCACTAAGATGTCTTGTTCCGGCAATCCCGAATCAGCTTGTCTATACTAGGAATTGCCTGTTGTTTCAATGGGTACTGCTGTATTGAAGGCAGTGTTACCCCTTTCTGGAGAGCAACCTGGATGGGATCAATGCGAACACATCCTATCTGAGCTGCGTCTTCTGCCCACACTTGCGGGTCCACATACTCACATACCTCACTCCCCAGATGCTGGCGAAGCTGGGCAACAACTGTGCTCGAAGTCGGATAAAACTTAACAGTACATTGGTTGGACAAGCTCTGTTCTTCATGTATATTCGGATCTGCCAGATCAATTGCTTTCTTTACCATTGCTTGCAAGTCTTTCTCACTTGCTGGTGTGGAGCAACCTGTGAAGCTCGTTTCCATAAATCTAGGGGTATTTCAACGTACTCTGCAGTTCCTTCTTGTCCTGTTACCCGTGCCAAAATATTCACATTCCAATTCTTTCCTTCATGAGGTCTGGAAAAAGGTTTCTAATTCTTTTTTTTTGCCACTTCTATCATAGGCCAATGTAATTTGAAGTGGAGGCTCTTCATCTAAGTCTAAGGACCACCATTGGGGTGTCCCTGTTGAATAGCATTGCCTTTCGGGAGCCCATGGTTGTGATGTTTGGTGGACCGTGTGGGGTGGGAGGACACGTTGCTCCTCCTGTGCAGCAGGTGGCGCTGCACAGGACAAAGGGAGATGTTTTGTACATAGTTATCTCTGTACACAGTGTGAGTGTGCAGTCAGATTGTGTGGTTGCAGCCATGTTCAGTTGTCTTCCTGCCAGCATTCAGTTAATGTAATAAAGACTTCTGTTGTACCTTGAAGACTCAAGATTTATACAGACATAGAACAAGAACAAGATAATTGGGTTACTATTATTCCACTGTCGCTGCATTCAATTTTCAATTGAAATGCGCAGAGCAAATCTCTAGCCATTAAATTGCAATCCAATCCAGTTTTTATTATGAATCTATATTTTATTGCCTTGCTCCGATACACCACTTCAACTAGCTTAGAGATGGGATACTGCAAACTTGTCCCTGAAAACCGGACAGAATCTGAACTTCACTTGACTTGGGAAGGTTATAAATTGATTGAAGAGATGACATGGATGCCCCTGTATCTACCAAAAAGGTACATATCCTTCCTTCTACTCGCAATGATAGTACAGGTTCTTCGTCAGATTTGCATCTGTTCACCACCAGGTTAGCTAATCAGGAACGTGAGAATGGATTATTTTGAGAGAAGGGTGTTTGTCTCCTCTGCCCCTGATTTCTTTGCCAGTTCCCTCTTTGCTCTCTCTGCTCTGTCTGTTGGCGCCCTCCTTCCTATTGTTATCGTGTCAGGCACTCCCTACCCCAGTGACCTAGGCCACCGCAAGTATAACATTGGTCTGGTCCCAATATTCTAGATCCTTTCCGGTGTTGTCTTGGGGAAATTGGTTCTAAGGGAGGTGGTTCATCAGGGTATTAAAGAAGGAACTGCAGATGCTGGAAAATCGAAGGTACACAAAAATGCTGGAGAAACTCAGCGGGTGCAGCAGCATCTATGGAGCGAAGGAAATAGGTAACGTTTCGGGCCGAAACCCTTCTTCAGACTGATAGGGGGTGGGGAGAAGAAAGGAAAAAAGGAAAAGGCGGAGGAGGAGCCCGAGGGTTCATCAGGGTAACCTGGATAATCCGGTTCTGGCGCTCTTGTCCAATCTGGCGCATCATGCCTTACTCTTGCCTGAGGACTAATCCTTAAGTCTAAATTAGATCTTGGTTCCTCCTTTTTTGTTACATATTCAGTTTTTGCCTTAACTACTGGCTGGTTCTCTTGTTTTCTAATATCTTTCCAGTGATACCTAACTGCACGAGACATTTGTCTAGAACTGTTCTCTGACCAATCCATGTTGTTTGGCGTGATTGCTTCTGCTACATTAATTGACAGACAGTTTAACAATATTGCGCAGAATTCGCCCCATTCCGAAAATTTAAATCTCCTGACATATCCATATATAGTTCCGAGAACCTTTCTAAAAACTCATCTGCTCCCTCTCCTTTCTTTGGTCTAACATCCAGAATCCTAGCAATGTTTATTGGCTTTTGGAGGGTAATAATAATAATAATAATAGATTTTATTTATGGGCGCCTTTCACAAAGTCTCAAGGACACCTTACAAAGTTTAACAAATAGTGTAGAAACATGTAAGCGGAATGAAATAAATAGCAAAGACATCACCAGTACACAAATTAAAGGTAGAATTAAATCCAAAAACAAAAATCAAAAACACAATATGGAAGAGAGAGCAGCGGCTGCTAAAGCGCGCCAGCGTCCACTCTCCCTTCCGACCGCCATCTTGGACAAAGACTAACATAGACACCACACATTACACACAAAATCATCCCCCCACAATGATTACCACTGTCGGGGAAGGCACAATGTCCAGTCCCCAACCCCAGTTCACCCAAAGTCAGGCCTATTGAGGCCACCACAGTTGCCTCTACGGAGGCTCGATGTTCCTGGCCGTTCTCGCCGGGTGTTGTTGCCCCGGCGTCGGGAGAGTGCTCGCAGCGGCAAGGGCAGTTAAAGGTTAAGGGTAAAGGTTAAAGGTTAAGGTTAAGGCAGTTAAGGGTAGTGGCAAGGGCAGTTAAAACTGCATCTTCTCTTGCATTGTTATCAACGATTACATTAGCCAGTGCCTCGTGAGTTGGGTGTCCTAAAGTGGCCAGGAACCTGGTATGCTCTGTAGGAGTTATGATCTGTTGTATTACAACCCACAAATCTCTCGAATCCGTGTGATACACACGCATGGTGGTCCGGAGATAGTCCACAAAGGAAGCAGGTGATTTCTTTCTGTTAGGTATTTTACTCAGTACTGCCATCATTTCATTAGGTTTCCACGGGGAATACACATCAATGGTTCGAGGATTGTTTGCACCAACTGCATTAGCTGGATCAAAGGCTGGGTTAGGCATCTCCCTAACTGGGAACTGATGACAGGATAGTTGCTCTTCGTTCATAATTTTTCCTATGTCTGACTCACTCTCAGTATCCCCAGAGACTACTTCACCCTCCGATGTATCATCCTCATCACTGGGGGGAAGGCAGTATTTTGAAAGGCATATATTGTCTCTCTAGGTGGTCATTTTATTCTCCTAGGTTTAGGTGTGTAAAATGGTTCTGGTGATCGCACTTTACCTTTAAACACGGGAGCTATTTGCTTTGTCTTGCTCCTTGTACTGAGCGCTACTGGAATATCTGTTAATGCTGGAGTTGTTGGGGTCAAAGAACTCTGTGTTGGTGCTGCTGTCTGGTGAGCAGGTGATACTACAGGATAAGCAGAGGGTGTGGATGGTGCTGCAGGCACAGGAAGAGGTCTGTGAGGCACACGAGGTGCTGGATGTGGAGGTGGCATATAGGGAACGCAAGGGGAATAAGGTGGAGGCTGCAAACTTCTCTTAATTCGATAACCTTCCCAATCTTCCTAATATTCTTCATCTCCCCCTTCCAAACCAAAGCCAAACAACGAGTCGCTTAACTCAAATTCTACAAGTGCCAGTTTCACGTCACGAGTCCTCTTTGTCTCCCATTCCCTATGTTCTCTACGAGCACATCCACATTCCTTCTTTAAGGTATCTAGACAGTTGTTTCCTTCAGCATCTTTCAATTCTATTCCAAGTTTCAAAGCTGCCTCCTGCCAATTCCCCATTATTGCAGCCTCTCTGCGTTCTCTTAATCCTTCATAACATTGTCTCCACAGCCCAATAAGTTCCTTTGCGATTTCACTTTGGCTACATTGCCATATAATCCTCCAAATACATCTCACACCCTCCAGGGTTCCAACCCCTCCTTCGGGCCACAACTCACCTCCTAATTTTTTATTCAAAGTACCCGAGAAATGTTTCAATCTCTCTGCCTCTTTAGCGAACTTACTGCAAACTAGTTGTAATGGGCTTTCGGGGTCTTCTACAGTATCGATTTCATTCTGGTTTCCCATTGTCACTTACAATGGAAACAATAGCTCAAGCTATTCACACTTAACTCACAAAGACTTAACAAGTTCGCTCACAAAACAATGGCCAAAAGTTATTCAACGCACTAGTAAGCCTCTCACACAATCAATATATCTCCTTTCAACTGGGTACCCAAGAATCTTTCAAGCAAATCTCACACACAGAAATCACACAAGCTTCAAGGTGGGGACCACCTTCTCAACGGAACAATCAAACACACTTCAGCAAATCTCCTATACTTAGACACTTCAATCCAAACAAAAGCAGATAAGGTCGTAACACACAAGCAAAATCACACTTAAACAAGAAATAATACTACTATAACTATCGTGCAAAAACATACTGCAATATAAAATACAAGCATTCGACTAATAAGCATTCGATACAATACAGTTCTAAAGTAAATCACAATATTCTAAATTACCCCAAATTGTATTAATCAAAAGGACCCTTCTTACGTGGGGCCTCAAACCCCAGGTTCTACCAACCCTCAAACTTCAGGCCAAACCAGTGGATCCCGACTGCAACAGCTGTTGACTGCCAAAGGTGTGGGGCCTTTAACCCACTAGAGAACAGCCTTGTGAACCCAACTCCCACCATCCATGGGGCCTCTAACCCCCTAGGCGGGGCTTCAAACCCTCGCCCACAGTGCTCGCCAGACTACTAATCTTATCGACCTCATCGGGAATACAAACACAAGCACGCGAATGATCGATTCATCTCAGATCAGCGGAGCGGAGAAAACCAATGCGAAAGTTGCAGCATGGAGCTGATTTTTTCTCTCGTAATCCGACATGACTCAATTCCCTGACCGCAAATTTATGCTTAGCAATCCGTTGAGATCCTGGACAAGCTCCCAATGTAATTCCGTAGTTTTATCCCCGGATGGCGGGACTGTCATATGAGGAAAGATTGGAAAGACTAGGCTTGTATTGACTGGAATTTAGAAGGATGAGAGGATATCTTATAGAAACGTATAAAATTATAAAAGGACTGGACAAGCTAGGTGCAAGGAAAATGTTCCCAATGTTGGGGGAGTCCAGATCCAGGGGCCACAGTCTAAGAATAAAGGGGAGGCCATTTAAAACTGAGATGAAAAAAAAACGTTTTCACCCAGAGAGTTGTGAATTTGTGGAATTTGCCACAGAAGGCAGTGGAGGCCAATTCACAGGAAGAATTTAAAAGAGTTAGATTTAGCTCTGGGGGCTTGGTTCTTGGCCCTCCAAAATATTCCAAATGAAATTTAAACTGGACGTGGCGGAGGGTGGGCTTAAGTGAAAAAGGATTCTTAAAGAAGAAGAGCTGCGTCTGATTTAGTTGCGTCTGGTTGGGTAACTATGGTAGAGTGAAGATTATTCCATGCTTTAATTGCGCGGGGGAAGAATGAATTGCTGTACACTTCTGTCTTGGTACCTGGTATCACAAATTGGATCGAATGCCCTCGTCTGCTCCTAATAGGTTTGGGTTTGGTGTAGGTTTGGTAATCTATGTCGAGCTGACCATTTAACACTTTGTAAAAACAGGTGAAACGGTGAGTTTTACGTCTGTCTTGGAGAGGGTTCCACCCTAGTGTAGCAATGTTACAAAATTTTGAGATTTTAAAAATCAAGTCTGTAATTTATCCCATCAGATAAAGCATAAAAAGAAGTTTAATTTGACACCTAATTCACTTTCATATCTTCAGTATTAAAACAGTAATGGCCATTTTCATACTCGGAAATTAGCATCTTGTTCCCTATTGCTTTTCCATTGACTTAACACAAAAGCTGTGATCGAGGAAAGTCAAAAGCCCATAACGTTCTTAGAAATTAAGAGAACTGAAATAAATTTTCAGTTATTATAGATTGAAGCATTCTGAAACAAATATGAAACAATCTTACTTAGATGACATGAAATTATCGTCTGCATACAATGAAATTTTATTATTTGAGTCCCTAGTATTATAACCCTGAATATTCGTACCTAATTGTAGCTAATTACAAAATTCAATTACTAGATCTAAACATCTATCAATTTCTTAAGAATAGATTAACATTTTTAAATAGCCTAAGTGTCCAAATAACATTCACACAAGAAATCACAATATAACATAATTTTTTTATCTCACTGTCATGGATTTACAGGCCAAATGGAAGAAATTAATGGGAATTTATATCATCTTGCGAATGGGGATTTCTGGAACGCGATCATATGGAACGTTCATTTGCGGTGAATTTAACCCCTTATCGGCATGAAAATTATTGCCGTTAGTTCAGGGGGGGGAAATTACCGTGTCGCATGAAAAAAGTGAATTAAAGGCCTCTTTTTTTAAAAAAAAATTTTTAAAATATTTTTATTTTATTAGAAGTAAGTACAATTGTATACAATCATATTTTCATAATACCTTTTATGTACAGCTTCTTATTTTAAAAAATTTTTGAAATAAAGAAGAAAAAGAAAAAAGTTAGATAATGAAAAATAGAAAAATGTGAGATATATAGTGTGTGAAAAAGAAAAATAAAGAATGAAATAAGAAAGTTGAGACATAGAAAATAGAAGAAAGAGAATAAATGAAAAGAAAAGAAGAAAAGAAAATAGAAGGAGATCATTTATAATCTTGACCATCCGCAGTCACGGATTAGCTTTTACACCTGTTTTGCACCATACGTTTCCAAAAAGACGACAAATGGAGACCAACTCGTTATGAATTGGTCAAATTTATCTATTAGGAGGAATCGCATTTCCTCAAGATGTGCGGTATCCAACATACTTGCAATCCACATTTTGAGCGTTGGTATTGGTGTATTTTTCCAAAATTTCAATATTAATTTTTTTGCTATTATTAAACCATAATTAAAAATTGACTTTTGAGATGAGCTCAATTTGTTCCCGTCTTCCATTACCCCAAATATAATCAATTCATTATTGGGTATTTGGATATTTCGAAAATATCACTCCAAAATCCATGAAGTTTTATACAAGAAACAAAAGAGTGTGTTATAGTTGCTTCTTGGATTAAACATTTATCGCAAATGGGCGATATATTTGGATAAAATTTATTTAATCTTGTTTTTGAGTAATATAATCTATGTAAAATTTTAAATTGGATTAGATTATGTCTTGCGTTAATCGAACACTTGTGAATGTATGTCAAATACTTTTCCCATGTAGCCTTCGTAATTTTTATCAATAATTCCCGTTCCCACTCTTCTCTAATTACCTCGGTCACAGGTAAATCTATATTTAAGATACTATTATATAAATATGCTATTAATTTTTGTGTATCAGCTTTTATATTCATTACTTCTTCTAGTAAATCAGGAGTTATTTTTTGATATCCCTGTATGTATGTCTTCAAAAAATTACAAATCTGAAAATATTTAAAATAATGAGTGTTTTTCAGTTTAAATTTTAATTGTAATTGTTGAAATGATAATAAATCTCCCATTTCATACATATCCCCGATCCTTTTAATTCCTAAACTTTCCCATTGATTATATATTTTATCCATCATAGATGGTTTAAATAAAGGATTATTCGCTATCGGTGTTAACAATGATAGGTTTCTTAATTTTAAGGATAGTTTTATTTGTTTCCATATTCTTATTGTATCTTGTGTAATTGGGTTTTTCTTATATATTGTATTGTTCATTTTTTTCGGGGAGAAGAGGATTGTTCCTATATTACAGGGATAACAATCCTCTTTCTCCATTTTTATCCATTCTGTCTGTTGAGTTGAACTATCCAACCAGTAAATTATATTCTTAATATGTATTGCCCAATAGTAATACAAAAAATTAGGGAGTGAAAGTCCCCCGACATCTTTTGGTTTACATAAGTGTTCTTTTTTAATTCTATGTGATTTGTAATCCCAAACAAAATTAGTAATATTAGCATTCAGTTTAGAGAAGAAATATTTTGGTACATATACTGGTATAGATTGAAATAAGTATAATAACTGTGGTAAGAAGCTCATTTTAATAGCATTTATTCTGCCTATTAATGATAAAGGGAGTGTTTTCCAAAATTTTATCATTATATTAAGTTTATTTATTAAGGGTATAAAATTAGCATTGAATAAAGCTTTATGTTTTCTAGTAATCTGTATACCCAGATATTTGAATTTTTCTGTTGCTATTTTAAAGGGGAATTTCAATAAGTGTGTGGATTCTTGAGGTTTTAACATCATAATTTCACTTTTGTTCCAATTTATTCTATATCCTGAAAAGGACCCAAATTCCTCTATTAAATTTAATAAATTTGGTATACTCGTTTGTGAATTTGTTATATATAACAAAATATCGTCTGCATACAATGAAATTTTATTATTTGAGTCCCTAGTATTATAACCCTGAATATTCGGATGGCTTCTTATACTTTCAGCCAGAGGTTCTATCATAAGGGCAAATAGCAGGGGTGATAAAGCACATCCCTGCCTATTACCCCTTGATAATTGAAATTTTTGAGATAACATGCTGTTAGTTAATATTCTTGCCATCGGTTTATCATATAATAATTTCACCCATGCAATAAAATTCTCTCCCATATTAAATTTTTGTAATACTATGTATAAATACTGCCATTCTACCTGATCAAATGCTTTCTCTGCGTCCAAAGAAGTAATTGCTAAGTCTTTTTCTTCCTTTTTATGTGAGTACATTATATTAAACAGGCGTCTCAAATTATTAAATGAATATCTTTTGGGTATAAACCCCGTTTGATCAGGGTTTATCAATTTACTAATATATTTGCTTAGTCTTCTAGCTAAGGTCTTTGCTAGAATTTTCTGGTCGGTATTTAGAAGTGATATAGCTCTATATGAACCCGGTTCCTCTAGATCTTTATCTTTCTTTGGAATAAGCGTAATAGTTGATTCTGCTAATGTTTCGGGTAATTTATTTTCTTTAAAAACGTGAGTATATAAATTAAATAGATAGGGGGTCGTTATCTCATGAAACTTTTTATAAAATTCATTACTAAAACCATCTGGTCCCGGTGTCTTACCATTTTTCAGCAATTTTATTGTTTCACCTATTTCTTCGATTGTAATTTGCGCTCCTAGTTCTTCTTGTTCCAAAAGGTCAAGTTTTGGTAGATTACATTTATCTAAAAAATTTGTAATTTTACTATCTTCTGTTTTGGTTTTTGATGTGTATAAATTCTGATAAAATTGAACAAATCTTTTATTGATATCTTTAGGTAGTGTTAGTAATTCACCATTCTCAGATTTAATTTTATTTATAGTATTTTCCTTTTCCTGTTTTTTCAATTGACGCGCCAACAGCTTATGTGGTTTGTCACCAAACTCAAAATGTTCCTGTTTTGTAATTTGGAATAATCTTATTACTCTTGCCGAGAGAATTCGGTTAAGTTTAAATTTCAGTAGTATTATCTTATTATGTTTATCTATAGTGGGATCTTTAGCATTATCTAACTCTAACTGTCTTATTTCTTGTTCTAACAGCATCTGTTCAGTTTTATTCTTCTTATTTTGAAAAATTTCATATGAAATTATAATTCCTCTAATAAATGCTTTAAAAGTTTCCCATATTAAAGAAGGTGAGGTACCTGGTGTATCATTTATCTCAAAAAATGATATCATTTGTTGTTTCAAATATTGATAATCCTGTAGGTCATTTAATATATATGTGTTAAACCTCCAAAAAAAATTTTTTCCCGGCATTCCTTCAAATTTTACTAAAAGAGTCAATGGAGAGTGATCAGAAATACTACTAATATGGTAAGTTGGGTTAATTATATATGGCATTAATTTCCTATCCACTAAAAAATAATCAATTCTTGAGTATGTTTTATGTACCGAAGAGTAAAACGAGTATTCCCTTCCTGCTGGGTTAGCAGATCTCCATACATCTGTTATGTTAGTATTTTTTATATATGTATTTAGAAATTCACTAGTCTTAGATTTTGTATTACTCCTTCTTTGTTTTGCTGATTTGTCTAAGTAAGGATCTAAAACACAATTAAAATCCCCTCCTATTATGACATTTTGATAATTAAACTCCAGTATTATATCTATAATTTTCTCAAAAAATTGAGGGTTATCAAAATTCGGAGCGTAAATATTTACCATAGTTATTGGGGTAGCATAAATTTCTCCCGAAACTATAATATACCTTCCCTCTTTATCTGATATAGTATTCTTTAATTTGAACGGTATACCTTTTCGAATAAGAATAGCCGTACCTCTAGATTTAGAAGTAAATGACGAATAATATGTTTGGCCTATCCACTTCGCCTTTAATCTCATTTGTGTTTCCTGTTTCATGTGAGTTTCTTGCAAGTAGATTATGTCGCTTTTCAAAGATTTTAGGTGAGCAAAAATTTTACCCCTCTTTATTGGTTCATTGGCACCCCTTATATTCCAACTACAGAATGTGATTCCTCCATTCTTTATTTGCCTATTGTCCTGCATTGTATATCAAAGTGATGTTCTTGAAACATATGGTGCAAACAAATACCTCCGTGTTCTGGACGTTGGGTGGTCATTCCAAATTTTTAAGTTTACATTACATCTCCATCTCCAAAAGTGCCTTAGATAAAGCAAGAAAAGTTGTGATTTACAATTAATTAAGTGATTTTAAAAAAAAAGTGAAATTAAGGTATCTAAAAGCAGGTACCTTAAAGACAAATAGCCACCTAAGGTGGCGAAAGAATTATCGACTTCCATTGATGTTATTTTACAGTGAGCCCCAATCCCTTATTAACACCTCGTAAAAAATAATTTAAAAAAAAACCTACAAACCGTCTCGTTTATTCTTGTATAACTTTATCAAACTAGCGTTAGTAAAATGCCCCCCAAAAAATTAATTTAATAAAATAAAAAAATAAAAAATTAGTAATAATAATAATAATAATAACAAAAATATGCAAAAATAAAATATTAAAGAGTTAAAAAAAAAAGAAAACATTAATGTAATTAAACCCCAAATCCAAATATAAACCACAACCTATTCTAATTTCTATAAGTATTTGTACTGTACCAATTTATCTAGCCAGCTACCCTACAAGCAGGTACCGAGGGGTTAACCTCATTCCTGGCTTTTTTCCAAGTTTATGTTGCGTTCCCACTCAAAAAGAAAGAGAGAAAATGTTAGTAATGTTATAGACATTTTGGTTAATTACAATTTATAAGCAATGGTTTATTCATGAATATACATATTTACTACACACACTCACATTAGTTTTGTTAAAGTTAGTTAGTTAATTGTAATTAGCATATAATAGTTAAATACTCAGGTTATCTCGTTCTTTGTACGAGAGCTTTTCATTCAAGGTTAAACAATATTGTCCAATACATTCCAGACAGATAAGCTCAGTAACTGTCTGAGAAATCCGCCGGTTCCAGCTCCATCTTAGAAATTAAAAAGTTCCATGTTCATTCCTTTAGTCGTCTTCTTCTGAAGTTTTGGATGCTTTCCTGATGATATCTTCTGCATATTTAAATGCTTTTTCTGGGTCCGTAAATGAGCGCTCAGTTTCCTTATATATAATTTTCATTTTTGCAGGAAAAACAATACCATATCTGACTTTAGAAATACCCCTCAATATGTTTCTTGTCGGTGTAAATAGGTTCATTCTCTGGACAATCTCTGGAGGATAATCACGGAAAAATCGGATCTTTTCCCCACGATATATCAAATTTTCACCGTGAACAATCTTCTTCAGTATAGTTTCCACTGAAGAGATATCAAGAAATTTCACAATTATCTGTCTTGGAGCAGCATTTATGCCTCTTGAGACACGTCCAACTCGTTGAACAGTATCTATTCTTAGTTCTCCCGGCAGTTTAAGAACCTCTTTGAGTAATTCAGTAACGAAAGTACGTGTTTGAGATACATGTTCTTCTCGTCCTTCTCTTACTCCAACAATTCTCAAATTCTGCCTCCTTGATCTCGCTTCCAAGTCCAAACATTTGTCAGTCATTCTTGCCAGCTTTTCTGCTTCATCTTTATTTGATCTTTTCAGACTGTTTATTTCCGTGATCATCTCTTTCATATCACTTTCCATCTCTTCCATTCTCTCATTAATGTTGTCCATCTTAGCATTTACCCTAGAAAGCTTCTTATTATAATCCTTTTCGACTCTAACAATTTCTGAGTTAAGTTCTTTATCAAACTCATTATGTTGCTTCTTCAGCTCCTTTAACTCATCACAGGCACCATCAATTTTATGAGAACATATTTCCATATTATTCTCCATACTCTTAATTGTAGTAGTAATTTCTACAAACATTTCCTTTACCTCCATCTCTTTCTTTCCTCCTTTTGTAGCCATTTCCAGCACAACTCCTTGGCTATCGGGCTCCTCCTCAGAACCTTCTTCAGTTGTTTGCAGAGTATCCAACACACTTTTCAGCTGGAGGCTTATAGTAGTTTTTTTTGGTGCGCGTGAACAAGTCCTCTTGCTCATTTAAAAGTCCGTTATCTAATGATGTTTTCGTTATGCAAACCAAGCAGCTCCGTTGAGTTATTTTTAACTTTTAAACGGCTTTTTGATAATTTTTACGGGAGTGAAGCTCACTGCAGCGTCCTCAATGTTCCATGACGCTACCGGAAGTCTTAAAGGCCTCTTAAGGAGAACGTTAATACATAAAAATAAACCACTTTCGTTTACCTGTCCCGTGTGTGAAATCCGTCCCCGTTGTTGGCGTTGACGGCTTCAGAAGATGATTTTAAAATGATTCCAACGCTGAACTTGTCGGGAGATTTTTAAAACAAAATACTCAAAACGCCCCTCGGAACGATTCTTCTGCAAAAGCCTGTACTCCAACAAAATATAATTCAGGACAAGGTAGGAGAAACCCGCGTTTTAACCCCGCCCCCCCCTTAAAGGCGCCAAAATCGCGCACACGGCCAGTGACAGAATTACAGCGCCGCTGAAGGCAAGTATTGTAACATACCTACCTAGTGTCTTCAGAAGTTTGGTAACACTCGCTTCTCTCTCATATGTATTTGTAACAAATCGGGATGCCTGTCTTTGGACACGTTCGATGGAAGAAATGTTTCTATTTGTGTATGGGTCCCATGCTGCAACTGCGTAGTCCAAATGTGATCTAACGAGGGTGATGTATAACTTCTCCTTGCTAGAAGTTGAACAATGATGAAAGTTGAAGGTACACAAAAATGCTGGAGAAACTCAGCGGGTGCAGCAGCATCTATGGAGCGAAGGAAATAGGTAACGTTTCGGACCGAAACCCTTCTTCAGATGAAAGTTGCGTCTCAGAAAATGATGAAAGTTGCGTCTCAGAAAATTTAGGACACCTGTTGCTTTCACTGTTGCATGATGAGACTGACCATTCCAACGTAGATCGTTCTGTAATTTCATGCCAAGATACTTGGTCTGTTTGGATCCTCAAGGGTGGAACCAAGGATATTGTATGATGTTTCGCCTGGTTCTCTCTTCCTGGTGACATGCATGGTTTCACATTTGGAAGGGTTGAACTGCATGCCCCATAGCAAAAACAGATGTTGGCCCAGTACTGTGCCCTGAGATGTACCACTTAATACTGGACGCCAATCAGAACTTTTTCCATTCACACAGAAACGCTGAAGACGTTTTGTCAGAAAACTGGAAATCCATCGTTTTGTGTTGGAATGAACACCGTAGAGGTCAAGCTTCTGAAGCAGTCTCTGGTATGCGATGACATCAAATGCTTTAGAAAAGTCTAGCATTGCTAAATCTGTGATGACATTGCTATCAAGTTTTTGGCGAGGTCATTTGTCATCAGGAAGAATGTTATGATCTATGCCTCCTAAATTTATGTTAGTTGTCAGGAAGAATGTTATGTTTGCTAAGGTGTCTCATCAGATTACTATCGATTAAATGCTCCAGCAGTTTACAGCAAGTGCTTGTAAATGAAACAGGACGATAATTCGCCGGGTTGGTGGTTGCGGCAGAACACCAGCGAAGCCGCGGTGCCGCGGGGCGGCAGAACACCAGCGCGCACCAAGCCAGCTCGGCCGACCGGAAGCACCAACAGACGGCGAAGTGAACGGAAGCACCGCCGGGGAAGCAGAGGTGGGATAAAGGCCAGGTTAGAGCTAGCCCCCACTTCCCCCCACTTCCGATGTCCTTAATAGGTAGGATAAATGCTATAAAAATGATTTTCTTACCACAAATCCTTTACCTATTTCAATCAATACCTATATATCTCCCAAAAAAGTTTTTCAAAAAACTGGACTCAGACATTACAAATTTTATATGGGATTACAAATCCCACAGAATACAAAGAACACACCTTAACAAACGAAAAGAGCTGGGGGGTCTAGCGCTCCCTAACTTTATGTATTATAACTGGGCAGTAAATATTAAAAATATGATTCACCTGCTGGACAATTCTGCCCAGCAGGTGGACTGGATTATAATGGAAAAAGGGGATTGCTCCCCGAATAATATAGGAGCGATTATTCTCTCTCCAATAAATTTGAATAATAAAAATTATAATAAAAATCCAATTATATATAGCACTATTAGAACATGGAAGCAAATAAAACAGAATCTAAAATTAAGAAACCTATCTCTCTTAATACCAATAGTCAATAACCCATCGTTTAAACCTTCAATCATAGATAAATCATTTATACAATGGGAAAGAATGGGAATCAAAACGCTCGAAGATCTGTATGAATTAGAAAAATTACTATCATTTCAACAACTACAACTGAAATATAATTTGAAAAATAATCAATATTTTAAATATCTACAAATCTGTGACTATTTGAAAACACACACAAAAGATTATTATAATATGCCTTCCGACTTACTAGATGAAGCAATGAAGACAAAGGCGGAATCAGTTAATTTAATATCATACTTATATAATATCATCTTAAACATAGAAATACCCACAACAGATGGAATTAGAAGAGATTGGGAACAAGATCTAGGTATAAAAATTTCAAAAGAGAGTTGGGATAATCATTTATTACAGGTGCATAAATGCTCGATCAACGTACGACATACGCTTATCCAATTTAAAACATTACATAGATTATATTATTCAAAAACCAAACTAAATAAAATCTTTCCTAACGTCTCACCAATCTGTGATAAATGTATATGTCAAGAAGCTACCATAGCACATTCTTTTGTTTTTTGTACAAAAATCCAAAAATTCTGGTTTGAAATATTTGATATTTTTTCAAAATTAATCAAAGTAAAACTGGTACCAAAACCAGAATGGATTATTTTTGGAATATCGGAAGGTATTCCTGAATTAAACGTGTATCAGAAGAATTTACTCAATTATGGGCTAATAATGGGAAAAAAGCTTATACTTAAATTCTGGAAAAATGCGCCCACACCAACAATAAAAATGTGGACATCAAATATGTTGGAAACATTACATCTGGAAGAGATGAGATTCCTCCTAGTAGGCAAAGTAGACCAATTTCAAAAGACGTGGTCTACGTTTTTGGACCTATTACAAGCATGAGGTGCAATAGTAATTTAGAAAAACAAATAAATAAATAAAAGGTATCTGGACCTGGTAATGGGAGGTAAAACAAAAACAGACTTGGTTGGTAGTTCCTTCTCTATGAAGTATGTTATAAGAGTTATAATAGAGCGATTGTTCCTTCTTTCTTTCTCTTTCTTTTCTAGGGTCTATTTTCTAACTTTACTTCCTTCTCTAACTTCTTTTCTAAGGGGCTTTCTTTTCCCAACACTCTTTTGCACTTCACAACCTTTGCGCACTTTCTTCACTTTTCTTACTTCTTTCTTTTTCTTTCTTAAAGTTTAAAAAAGTGAAGCGGTACAAAAAAATGTATTAATATATACGTGTTGTACATTATTGTAATCTACCGTACTTCTATTAAAAAAATTATTTAAAAAAAAAAGAGCTAGCCCCACACAGGCTAGCAATTACTAGCCTTTTCCTCACCAACGTGCGCTCACTGGCAAACAAAATGGACGAACTCCGGCTAAGGATCACCTCCCACAACTGGATCAAAGACTGCAGCATCTTGATCCTCACTGAAACTTGGCTCAACGAGGCGGCAGAACCCAGCTAACGGGGCGGCATTTACTCCGAGCGGACAGGACAATAGACCAGAGGTGGAGGTCTGTGCATTGATGTAAACAAAGCATGGTGCACGGACACCACCATCATCGAGAGTCACTGCTCAGCTAACCTAGAGTTCCTCTTGGTTAGATGCAGACCGTTCTATCTGCCCAGAGAGTTTACCTCCACTGTTGTGACTGCAGCCTATATTCCTCCTGATGCTAATGCCAAGCTTGCAATGAAAGATCTGCATACTGCCATTAGCAAACAACAGACTCACAACCGCGAGGCAGCCTTCATTGTTGCGGGTGACTTCAATCACTCCAACCTGAAGACTGTACTCCCCAAATTCCACCAACATGTCTCCTTCGCCACTAGAGAAGACAAGACACTGGACAAAGTCTACACCAACATGGCTGAAGCTTACAAAGCTGTCCCCCTCCCCCACCTTGGTCAGTCTGATCACCTCTCATTGTTCCTGCTCCCAAAGTACTCCCCACTCATCAGACGGGTTAAACCCACTGTGAGGACAGTTAAAGTCTGGTCAGAGGAGGCGGACTCCACACTTCAGCAGTGTTTTGGAAACACTGACTGGAAGGCGTTTGCAGCCCAGGCCACCCTTGACTCCCACACGGACATTGACTCCTATACATCCTCTGTTCTGGACTTTATAAACTCCACCATCAACAGTGTCACCTCCCACAAACGGGTGACCATATTCCCGAATCAGAAGCCATGGATGAACAGCGAGGTCAGGCTACTGCTGAAAGCACGGGACACCGCTTTCAGGTCAGGCGATGCCCGAGCCTACAGTTCATCCAGGGCTAACCTGAAGAAGGGCATAAAGAAGGCCAAGCACTACCATAAGCTCAGGATTGAGGAGCACTTCAACAACAACTCCGACCCCCGACGCATGTGGCAAGGCATCCATGCCATCACGGACTTTAGACCCACCAACACCACCCCCAGCCCCTCTCACTCACCCCCTACGAAGTGTACGTGGCACTGAGTAGGACTAATGCACGTAAGGCTGCTGGCCCCGACGGCATCCCCGGGCGCATCCTCAGGGCCTGTGCTGCGCAGCTGACAGACGTCTGGACTGACATCTTCAACCTGTCACTTGCCCAAGCAGTTGTGCCCACGTGCCTTAAATCCACCTCCATCGTGCCGGTGCCAAAACACTCCACTGCGGCAATCCTCAACGACTTCCGCCCAGTTGCACTTACTCCCATCATCGCCAAGTGCTTCGAGAGGCTGGTCCTGGCACACCTCAAAGGCTGCCTACACCCCACATTGGATCCCTATCAGTTTGCCTACTGCAAGGACAGGAGTACGGAGGATGCCATCTCAACGGCACTTCACTCCGCCCTCTCCCACCTCGACAACAGAGACACTTACGTAAGAATGCTGTTCATCGATTACAGCTCAGCCATTCAACACCATCATACCCTCTAAACTGATCACCAAACTCGGTGACCTGGGCATCGACCCCTCCCTCTGCAACTGGATACTGGACTTTCTAACCAACAGACCCCAGTCTGTTAGGTTAGACAAGCACACCTCTTCAACCCTCACCCTGAACACCGGCGTTCCACAGGGCTGTGTGCTGACACCCCTCCTCTACTCCCTCTTCACCTACGACTGCACACCTGTACATGGTACTAACACCATCATCAAGTATGCAGATGATACAACGGTGATTGGCCTCATCAGCAACAACGATGAGTCGGCCTATAGGGAGGAGGCCCAGCTCCTAGCAGCATGGTGCGCTGACAACAACCTGGCCCTTAACTCCAAGAAGACCAAGGAGCTCATTGTAGACTTCAGGAAGTCTAGGGGCGGCACGCACACCCCCATCCACATTAATGGGACGGAGGTGGAACGTGTTTCCAGCTTCAGTTCCTGGGGGTCAACATCTCCGATGACCTCTCTTGGACCCACAATACCTCAACTCTGGTCAAGAAGGCTCACCAGCGTCTCTTCTTCCTGAGGAGACTAAAGAAGGTCCATCTGTCTCCTCAGATTTTGGTGAACTTCTACCGCTGCACCATCGAGAGCATCCTTACCAACTGTATCACAGTATGGTATGGCAACTGCTCTGTCTCCGACCGGAAAGCACTGCAGAAGGTGGTGAAAATTGCCCAACGCATCACCGGTTCCTCACTCCCCTCCATTGAGTCTGTCCAAAGCAAGCGTTGTCTGCGAAGGGCGCTCAGCATCGCCAAGGACTGCCCTCACCCCAACAACAGACTGTTTACCCTCCTACCATCCAGGAGGCGCTACAGGTCTCTCTGTTGCTGGACCAGCAGGTCCAGGAACAGCTTCTTCCCTGCGGCTGTTACACTACTCAACACTGTACCTCGGTGACTGCCAATCACCCCCCCCCCCCCGGACACTCCTCCCACCAGGATTTATTAGATTTATTTATTGCTCATATTTATGTCGCTCTTCTAGGGAGATGCTAACTGCATTTCGTTGTCTCTGTACTGGACACTGCACAATGACAATAAAGTTGAATTTGAATCTGAATCTGAATCTGAACCCTTCTTAAAGAGAGGAGTGATGTTAGCCTTCCTCCAATCCAGCGGAACTTCACCTGAGTCAAGCGACTGTTGGAAAATGAACTGCAAAACAGGAGTCAGTTCTTTGGCCACGATCTTGAGGGCTTGATTCTGTATCTGATCTGGTCCAATTGCTTTCGTTGTATTGATGTTGAGCAATAACTTCTTGACACCTTCAACCTCAATTTTAATAGCAGCATACGGGCTGGGTGGTAGATCTGGAAATGATGAAGGCTTCATATCTTCCCGGGTGAAAACGTGTTTAAATTGGTTTGCAAGAGCTTCTGCTTTTGCCTGGTCCTCAGTGATCAGACAGTTGTTCACTTTAAGCATCTGGACACCAGTGTTGTCTGTCTGTCTGGATTTCACATATCTCCAAAAAGCCTTGAGTTGCTCTCCCCAAGAATAGAAGAAACATGTTGTCTATGAACATTCCTAATAGCACGATCGACTTGTTTTCGCACGCTAGTAAAATTGCCCCAGTCCAGTTTTGCACCCCTTTTTTTGGCATGGATATAAAACTTCTCTTTCTTACTGCAGAGACGTTTCAGTTTTGCCAAAAACCAAGGAGGACGCATACGGCCCTTTATGAGTTTTTGAGGAACATGATTTGTAACAATGTTAATTAAAGAGTCTCTCAGCCACACCCAGTTGCCTTTTACGGCTCTTTTATCCGGTTGCAGGTTGAAGAAATCTGTCCACAATTTTTTTTGCCAAGTCTTTAAATTCCTCACTGTTCACTTATCTCCAGAGCGAGATTTTACGCGATGGTTTTGGAGGGACTTTAATCTTTGTGTGCAGTTTTGCCTGGATAATATAATGATCGCTGATTCCAGCGCACGATGAAACCTCCGAAATTAAATCTGGATGCAAAGTGGCACCCGGCCCATCCAACATCGCCGTTGCACTGGGCCCATTTAACATCGCCGCCGCACCCGGCCCGTCTAACATCGCCGCCGGGCCGGACCTACTGAGCATGGCCGCCGGACCAGGGCTCTCCGAACATGGCCGCCGCACCGCGCCCTACTCACCTCGTCACCTCACCGGGCTGGCCGAATCGCACCGCCCCACCGACCATCCGCCCACCGGGACCTCCCACGCATCGCCCGCCGACCCGGACTCTACTGCCCGCAGACTCCTACCATCGGTTCCGCCGACCCTCGCCACTCTACCGCCCTCCAGCTGCCCGCAGCCGTCGCCTTACCTGCAGCCTGGACTCAGCACCAGGCCTGAAGCCTCCACGTTGCCAACTCCCACTCCCCTGGGTTTGACTGCACTGAGTCCTAGTGCCAGTCTCCCCAAACCTGGTAACCTCAGTGGCTGTTCCACTGGGTCTTCCCCATCCCCCTCAAACTATGTGACCCCTGCTCTTCCCCACCCACACTACAGTCCTCATACCCCCCCACCCCCGGACCACCCACCATCCCCCCACCAGACATCGCCTCAGCCTCAGTCCACTCACCTGCCTTCCTCCGGCCCCAACCCCCATCCCTGCCGTGTGTTCACCATCCCCCCTGACCTCCCCCTCTCCGACACCGAATGGTCGGTCCTCAGCAGAGGTCTTACCTTTGTCCCCCTCCGTCCCCACCTCAATGAGTTCCGCGCCCACCACGACTTGGAGCTCTTCTACCGTCGCCTCCGCCTCACAGCGTTCTTCCATGGGAAGGAGTCCTCGCCCCCTATTGATGATCCCTTTTCCCGTCTCCAACGTACCCCCTCCTCGTGGACCCCCCCTCATGGCCTTCCGGCTTTAGAACTTTTTATCCAAAACTGCCGTCGCGACATCAACAGGCTCAACTTCTCCACTCCTCTGTCTCACTCCAATCTCTCCCCCCCTGAACGTACTGCCATCGACTCACTCCGCAAGAACCCAGACTGGGTTATCAAACCCGCCAACAAGGGAGGTGCCGAGGTAGTCTGGCGCGTCGATCTCTACAAAGCTGAGGCCATGCGCCAACTCTCGGACACCTCCTCCTACTTACCCCTGGACCATGACCCCACAGACGAGCACCAGGCCACTATCTCTAGCACCATCACCGACTTCATGAACTGTGGCTCCCTGCCTCCGCGGCCTCCCTCCAACCTCATCGTTCCCCAGCACCGCACGGCCCTATTTTACCATCTCCCCAAAATCCACAAACCTGACTGTCCCGGTAGACCCATTGTCTCTGCCTGTTCGTGCCCCACCAAACTCATTTCCACATACCTTGACTCCATCCTATCCCCCTTGGTTAAATCTCTCCCTACCTATGTTCAAGACACCTCAGACACTCTCCGTCATCTCCGGGCATTCCATTCTCTAGGCCCCCATCCCCTCATCTTCACCATGGTCGTCCAGTCACTCTACACCTCCATCCCCCACCAGGATGGTCTCAAAGCCCTCCGGTTCTTCCTCGACCGGAGAAGCAACGTATACCCGTCCACTGATACTCTCCTCTGCCTAGCGGAGTTGGTCCTCACCCTCAATAACTTCCCTTTGACTCCTCCCATTTCCTCCACATACAAGGCGTAGCTATGGGTACGCGCATGGGCCCCAGCTACGCCTGCCTCTTTGTCGGGTACATCGAACAATCCTGGTTCGAGGCGTACCAGGGCCCCATCCCCGACCTCTACCTCCGCTACATCGACGATTGCTTTGGTGCTACCTCCTGCACCCACACACAACTGACTGACTTCATCTGCTTCACCACTAACTTCCATCCGGCACTCAAATACACCTGGACCATTTCCTACACTTCCCTACCATTTCTTGACCTCACTATCTCCATCGCAGGTGATAGACTTCTGACCGACATCCACTATAAACCCACTGACTCCCATGGCGATCTAGACTACTCTTCTTCCCACCTTGCTTCATGTAAGCACTCCATCCCCTACTCCCAATTCCTCCGTCTACGCCGCATCTGCTCCCAGGATGAGGTGTTCCACACCAGGGCATCGGAAATGTCCTCATTCTTCAGGGAATGGTGGTTCCCCTCCCCTACTATAGATGACGCTTGCACCAGGGTCTCTTCCATACCCCGTAACACTGCTCTCTCTCCCCATCCCCCCACTCGTAACAAGGGCAGAGTCCCCCTAGTCCTCACCTTTCACCCCACTAGCCGTCGCATACAACAAATAGTCCTCTGTCATTTTCGCCACCTCCAACATGACCCCACCACTCGCCACATCTTCCCATCTCCCCCCCTGTCTGCTTTCCGCAAAGACCGCTCCCTCCATAACTCCCTTGTCAATTCTTCCCTTCCCTCCCGCACCAACCTCTCCCCGGGCGCTTTCCCTTGCAACCGCAAGAGATGCTACACTTGTTGCTTTACCTCCCCCCTCGACTCCATTCAAGGACCCAAGCAGTCGTTCCAGGTGCGACAGAGGTTCACCTGCATCTCCTCCAACCTCATCTATTGCATCCGCTGCTCTAGATGTCAGCTGATCTACATCGGTGAGACCAAGCGTAGGCTTGGCGATCGTTTCGCCGAACACCTCCGCTCGGTCCGCATTAACCAACCTGACCTCCCAGTGGCTCAGCACTTCAACTCCCCCTCCCATTCCAAATCCGACCTCTCTGTCCTGGGCCTCCTCCATGGCCAGAGTGAGCACCACCGGAAATTGGAGGAGAGCACCTCATATTCCGCTTGGGCAGTCTGCACCCTGGTGGCACAAACATTGAATTCTCCCATTTCCGGTAGACCTTGCCGTCTCCTCCCCTTCTCAGCTCTCCCTCAGCCCTCGGGTTCTTCCTCTTCCTTTTTCCTTTCTTCTCCCGCCCCCCCCCCCCCCCCACCACCCTCCATCGGTCTGAAGAAGGGTTTTGGCCCGAAACGTTGCCTATTTCCTTCGCTCCATAGATGCTGCTGCACCCGCTGAGTTTCTCCAGCATTTTTGTCGGCCACTTCTCTCATCACTCCTTGTAGGGAAAGTGACTTTTTGGGACAGGTGATTTTCCAGAATAAGGTCAGCCATGGTTCCTGAAGAGCTCCATTTGGTTCGCTTTGTGTGCCGTCAGACCTGGGATATTGAAATCACCCACCAGGATGATAAGTGGAGAGCGTGACGAGGCGTCATTTTTGGAGATGTTTGAACCAAGAGGCTGAGTTTTCGTGTCAGGTGGTCGGTAAAAGATTCTGATCTGTAACGACTGACCCTGGAGTGTAGCCTGACACCAGATTTGCTCAGAGTCGCTGTCTAAATCAGTTCTTTCAAAACAAGGAATGGTATTGTTAACTCCGATTAAGACACCGCCTCCATGCGAGTTTACATAGATACATAGAAAATAGGTGCAGGAGTAGGCCATTCGGCCCTTCGAGCCTGCACCGCCATTCAATATGATCATGGCTGATCATCCAACTCAGTATCCCGTACCTGCCTTCTCTCCATACCCCCTGATCCCTTTAGCCACAAGGGCCACATCTAACTCCCTCTTAAATATAGTCAATGAACTGGCCTCAACTACCCTCTGTGGCAGAGAGTTCCAGAGATTCACCACTCTCTGTGTGAAAAAGTTTTTTCTCATCTTGGTCTTAAAGGATTTCCCCCTTATCCTTAAGCTGTGACCCCTTGTCCTGGACTTCCCCAACATCGGGAACAATCTTCCTGCATCTAGCCTGTCCAACCCCATAAGAATTCTGTACGTTTCTATAAGATCCCCTCTCAATCTCCTAAATTCTAGCGAGTATAAGCCAAGTCTATCCAGTCTTTCTTCATATGAAAGTCCTGACATCCCAGGAATCAGTCTGGTGAACCTTCTCTGCACTCCGTCTATGGCTATAATGTCCTTCCTCAGATTTGGAGACCAAAACTGTACGCAATACTACAGGTGTGGTCTCACCAAGACCCTGTACAACTGCAGTGGAACCTCCCTGCTCCTATACTCAAATCCTTTTGCTATGAAAGCTAACATACCATTCGCTTTCTTCACTGCATGCTGCACCTGCATGCCTACTTTCAATGACTGGTGTACCATGACACCCAGGTGTCGCTGCATCTCCCCTTTTCTTAATCGGCCACCATTTAGATAATAGTCTGCTTTCCTGTTTTTGCCACCAAAATAGATAACCTCACATTTATCCACATTATACTGCATCTGCCAAACATTTGCCCACTCACCCAGCCTATCCAAGTCACCTTGCAGTCTCCTAGCATTCTCCTCACAGCTAACACTGCCCCCCAGCTTAGTGTCATCCGCAAACTTGGAGATGTTGGCTTCAATTCCCTCATCCAGTTCATTAATATAAATTATAAATAGCTGGGGTCCCAGCACTGAGCCTTGCGGTACCCCACTAGTCACTGCCTGCCATTGTGAAAAGGACCCGTTTACTCCTACTCTTTGCTTCCTGTTTGCCAGCCAGTTCTCTATCCACATCAATACTGAACCCCCAATACCGTGTGCTTTAAGTTTGTACACTAATCTCTTATGTGGAACCTTGTTGAAAGCCTTCTGAAAGTCCAGATACAACACATCCACTGGTTCTCCCCTATCCACTCTACTAGTTACATCCTCGAAAAATTCTATAAGATTCGTCAGACATGATTTACCTTTCGTAAATCCATGCTGACTTTGTCCAATGATTTCACCACGTTCCAAATGTGCTGCTATCTCATCTTTAATAACTGATTCTAGATTCTGTCCTTTCTGAAAATTTGAAGATGAGGAGGGAAAATCTCAGCAGCTTTGATTGATGGATCTCGCAAAGATTCAGACCCGATAGGGATATCAGAGTTTTCAGTTTCAATAAATTAATTTATCACAGCAGATTTTCCTTTTATACTGCGGCAATTTATAACACCGATTTTGATCCCATGTTTTTAGCTGATACCATTGCAATCACTATATTTTTTCGTAACATGAATCAATATTAGAAATTCAATATGGCGCGGGCGAGGTCATAATATTCTACGGTGAATATTGCAGCTAGGCCGGGTGGCGGGAAAATCTTCAAGGTTAAAAACAGCTAAAAAGCAGTACATTTCTGGCGAAAATCACAAAATTGGTCTCGGCTGGTAGCACGAAGATTTCCTTGCACAATATAAGGTTAAAAACGCTGCTTTTCCAGTTTAATAAAAGTCGCGATAAATGAAAAAACTAAATAAGACTTGGGAGAGAATTAAAAAAAGACATCCATGCGATAAAAGGTCAAAAATGATAAAATGTAAAAAACGCTGCTTTTCAATTAAAAAAATTAATTGCTTGATGCGACCCGGGTCTAAGGCCCGCGTCTCCGGCCCAGTCCGTGAAGAGCTCGAGGCGACTGGTGGCCCGAGTCCCCAGGCCAGTCCGTGAGGAGCTCGACTAACTGCGGGCCGCGGTCCGGGCCCGAGACCCTTGCGCGGTCCGTGAGGAGCTCCAGCGACTGGGGTGGTGCAAGCAGGCTAGCAGAATTAAGGGATATGGGGAAAAGGCAGGCACGGGTTACTGATTGTGGATGATCAGCCAAGATCATAATGAATGGCGGTGCAGGCTCAAAGGGCCAAATGGCCTCCTCCTGCACCTATTTTCTATGTTTCTAAGATCAATCATCCGCCAATACAAGTGACTGCGCTGGTTGTGGGCGTCGGGTCAGTGGATCCTTTCTCCATATCCATATTCAATATCCTGAGATGTTGAACCTGCCGACCCCTCCCATCCCTGACCAACCCCTCTCCTAAGGGGAGCATCTCCCAGCCTAGTGGTCACTCCTTTGCTTCATTCCTGCTTCCCTAGTTGCTCTATACCCGTCAACAATGTCCCATCGACTTGAACTCCACTCATTCAACAACCCATCGCAACAAGCAACGTCATCAGCTCTGTAAGGAGACCGGAGCGACATTACAGACACAGTCACACCCAGGATAGACACAAAAAAACTGGAGTAACTCAGTGGATCAGGCAGCATCTCTGGAGAAAAGTAATATGTTACGGGTCGAGACCCTACTTCAGACTGAGAGTTAGGGGAGAGGGAAACGAGAGATATGAAAAGGTACAAAGAACAAAAGAATGATAGATGTGCAAAAGAACAAACCAAAGCCAACAACGATGATCAAGGAAAGATGGAGCCCACAATGGTCTATTGTTGGCTGTGGGGAAGGTGATAACAAGTGATACGAACAGTGAAACTCAGCAGGGCGACAATGAAACTAGTATGTCGACTATGGTGGGGAAGGGATGGAGTGAGAGGGGATGTAAAGGTTACTCGAAGATAGAGAAATCAATATTGATACCGCTGGGTTACAAGCTGCCCAAGCGAAATATGAGGTACTGATCTTGTCTAACTGCAGTGTGGTTGTCCTTTCCCTCCTCTTGATTATAAACCAGCCAGTAATGAAAGTCAACTTCCCGTTCGCTCCTCACGGATACTTCACATGCGAGAAGCCAGCTCCTTCTATACATTAACATTACTGATTGGAAGGTATAAAATGAAAACAGGACCCGAGGCTACCAAAGTCTACGATGACCATCGACTTTCACATTCACTCCCGACACACTAGGAGTAATTACCAGAGGCCAATCAGCCTACAAACCCGCGCGTTTTGGGGATTTGGGAGGAAACCGGGTTCACCAGGAGGAAACCCACGTGGTCATGGGGAGAACGAGCAAACTCCACACAGGCAGCACCCTAGAACAGGTGGAACCCGGGACTCTAAAAGTGTGTAACTACCCGCTGAACTATCGCCATTATAGTAATACTTTTCCTTCTTGTTTCTTAAAACGATAGCATAATTTCCCATTTGGTCACAGTATAGCTGCGTCTTTACTTTGCTGGTGGATTTGTCACTGTGAAATTATTTGTTTTGCACACCATACACAAAGTATGCAAAGAGTCGTCACATATCGGGCACCGACATCATTGATAGTAAGATTAAACGAGAACTTACCTAAGTTTGAAGTTTGATCTTTATTTTATGAGGAGTTACGTAGGTGATTACTTGAAGAACCCCGCCAGTGCGCCTGCACGTCAATCTTCAAAGCAGCGGTGTGAAATCACAAAAAACAACAACCGAAGTAATATAGTCTCATAATAAAACGAATAATACAAGAACTTCCATCTGACCTTTATGATAGAGGGTAGGGTCGTGGTGGGCACGTAATCACCTACGTAACTCCTCATAAAATAAAGATCAAACTTCAAACTTAGGTAAGTTCTCGTTTAATCTTACTATTTTACTTCGGAGTCACGTGAGTGACTACGTGAAGATTTTAAAGCTTTGTGATTTCATGCTGTGGATCACTGCATAGATTGACTCGGAACGAGAATAATCAATCATGCATTCATAATAACATTTGTACCACAAATGCAGTAATTCATTTCAATAATGAAATGAATCAGATCCCCTTTAAACCAGAGGAATTTACACAGAACTTAAAATAGTTTCTGCAAACAACCCCGCATTAACAATAGGCCGATGGTAAAAATGTTGAAACATCAACTCATTGGACCACCCGGCGGCTGTGAGGATATGGTCGACGGGGACGTCTTTTGCCCTGGCCGCCGACGTTTCTGCTGCCCTAGTCGAGTGAGACGTAAAAACATAAGTGTTAATACCAGCAGCTGTTAAGACTTCTTTTATCCATCTGGAAATAGTCTGTATTGAAACTCTCTTGTGTGGTTTCTTGTGTGTGATCAACAACCCAGTTTCCGTATTCTCAAATTCTTTGTGACCTCAATGTATTGTAATAAATATGTCTTAATACAGAGACATGGATCATTTGGATATGCTGCTAGCATAATTTTAAATCCTGTCACACCTGGCCTAATTTACTTTAGTAGGTCATAGATATAGAATGTAACCTTGTCTTCAGTTACTTCCATACTATCTATTTGTAATTTTCCAAGTGTTTGCACTCGTTGTGCTGTCACTCATGCCATAAGCATGAATACTTTCATACTGAGCTTGACCAAAGGTAAAGACACATTTGATGACCATTCACGAAGTAGTTTCCGTACCACACTTACATCCCAGATTGTCACGTACCTAGGTTTCGGTGGTTTGGAATTAAGGATTCCTTTCATTAGTCTGGAAACAATTGGGTGTGACCCAATTGAGTTTCTTTCTGAATCCAGAACCAAATATGAGGACAATGCACTTCTGGCTGAATTAATTGCACTACAACTCAGACCTTCATCATAATAAAGTTTTGACAGAAATTCTAAACATTTGAAATATCTGCAGTACTTTATTGCACATTCTTTTGTACACAGAACTCTTCCCATTTCTTAATATAAGAAAGGTACTGTTTTTGAGTGCTCTACCTCCAGGCTGCCGTAAGCATGTCCACAGTATGCTCAGACAGTCCTCGTCCCAGAAAAGGCATTCTTAAAACCTGCAAATTAACAAATCCAAACGATCATATAATGGATGTTGTTCCCCCGTACAGGGTGCAGTAATAAATTACTCTTTTTTTGGGGGACTTTCATCAACATTTGTGTTGTTAATTCTAATATCAACCGATACCATGGCTGTGTAGGCCAATCTGGTACTACCAATACCCTTGAAGCAGCATCTTGCCTGATTTTAAGCAAACATTGGCTTATGAGGCAGAAAGGTGGAAATATATATGAAAACATACCACCCCAATGTAGCGAGAAAGCATCAATCGCCCCTGCTCCTGGATCTGGTTTCCATGAGACATATCTCGATAGCTGATGATTCAAGTCGATGTCGGTCATTCCAAATCTGATTACTATATCATTGAATACCTCTTGATTCAACATCCATTCTTTATTATCATGGAACTTTTCGTGACCTGGTGTCTGCTATCGTGTTCATTCTACCTGGTAGATAGATAGCTGAAATCCAAATGTTCTTTTCAATACACCAAGACCAAAGTTGATTTAACCATTTTGTCACATGACACCGACTTAATTCCACCCATATCATTAATATAGGCAACTACTGTTGTGTTTATTAATTTGAACTTGAACCTTCCTTTTAGTTGTGTTAGAACCATAAGCTTGGAGTCGATAGAAACCTCCTAAAAGCTCCAAATAGGTAATTCCCCATGTCTGCAGTAACACTAACTTTTCCTGATTCCATCTGCCTCCGCAGCTCCATGTTAAGTCAGTTGCACCCCATCCTAGTGCACTGGCATCAGTTTGTAATATCATGGAATGGTGTTCAATCAGCACTTTGCCTGAACTGCTTGAGACATGTAGAATCCACCACTGCAACTTAGAAACAGCATTTGTTGTTACTTGCATGGTTCTATCAAAATGACCAGCATTTACTCTCAGTGCCTGTTCTTTGATTCTCTGCAGCTGTTGATAATGTAATGGTCCATACTGGACTGCTGGGAATCTACTAATTTTCCCAGTACTCGAGCCACCTGTCTGATTAGAGGTTTTTGCTCGTTTAACAGATTACTGCAATCTTTAATCAACTCCACCCTTTTTTCACTGGGCAAAGTAATTTGCATTTGGGCTAAATCAATTGTGAACCCCAAATAATCAATTGAGGTACATGTTTTTAACCTTGATTTCTTTGGATGAATTTAGAAACCCCCAAACTTTCAAAAGTTTGATTTTATTACTGCAACCGATGCTTCTGTTGACTGTTTTGTCCTTCCTATAATCAGGACATCATCCAGGTATGCCATTAGTACATGCCCCTGGCTCTCATCAACCCCAGAATTGATTTTAACAATTTTATGAATATTCTGGGAGGGAACGTTAATCCATTAGGCAGAGCTTTGAACTGCCCTAATTGGTTCATCCATGTAAATTTAAGATACTTCATATCTTGCAAGTGAACAGACACTGAACAAAAGGATTCAGACTTGTCAAGTCTATAATAATCCTACATCCTCCATCCTTTTTTGATCGAGGGAATATATTTGACCCAAATTGGTGAATTTGGTAGACTGATTCTTCAATAACACCTTTTATATATAGGGTTTTGAAGCGCAACTTGAACCTCCATTATCGCAAAGTGGAGAGTTCTGCTAGGAACATGCTGGACAGGCAAATCATAATTTGGATTGAATTCAATTCGAAATCCTTGTATATTATTCAGAATTACCACATCTGAAGTAATCTTCTTCCAATGTTTATAGAAGAGACTTAATCTGCATCCAACTTTTGGACTTAATCCAGTTAGTATGTTCCCCTGAGAACCAGGTCCACCTACCTCTTGAGTCATTTGAGTATTCTGAGATCCCTGGATTCTCCCGGAATCACCACCACTGGTCCTTACTCCCGCTGCAGGCCGCCAGCTACGTCCCTGCGTTGATGAGCGACTTGGTCCTGGTCTAGGATCCGTATGACGTCTGAAAGGATACTTCCTCTTTACAGACTTTGCAACCATTGATGTTTTTATCAATCCTGTTTTCGCTTCATCTTCCAACTCTTTAATACGTCTCCCGAGATCCTCTCCAAAGAGTAAGTTGGGTAATTGTATATTACTTGGTTTGCAGAGTGCTGCGAATTTCGGATTCATAGTAGGCCGTATAGCACTTTCCTCAGATAATTGATCTCGAAGTGGGTGCTGCATAGCAACCCCAGTGCTTCCTGATGCAACTTCGTCATCTCTTGGCTGTTACCTGCTATTGTGGTAAAAGCAGTTATTCCAGAACCCAGCAGCTTTAATATTCTCTGCAACTGATTCCAGATAATTTGGTTCACTGCTGCTGCTTTCAGCAACCCACAGTTACTTGGGGTCTCCTGTTTTCTTGGAGTCTCATCCATCTCCTGCTGCTCCAGCTGATGGTAAACCAAGTAATTTATTAAGGAGGCCAGTTCTTCTCCTAATGGCTCTCCTGACCCTGACGGGGCAGCGAATCCTACTGCCAGGGGTGGAAAATCTGGCAGCTGCCGTTCATCGCCTTGTACAGCCTCACCGTCAGAGTCGGGTCTGAAATCTCATGACCCGTAGCACGCTCCTCATTCCTGAGGGTGCATTCCATCAGCCCTGAGCCAGGTGCTGTTAAGCTGCTTCCTGCAGCTTGGATTACAGTACACTCCTTCCTGAGTGAACTTTGCTCCAACAGCCTATGGAAAAGGCTTTCTATTTGGGCAATACGCTCGAAAGCAGTAGCTAGCCCTGTACCAGGAGCTGTTTGAGCTGCTTCCACCAGCTTGGCTTTCAGTACACTCCTCCCTGAGTGAACTTTGCTCCAACAGCCTATGTAAAAGGCTTTCTATTTGGGCAATACGCTCGAAAGCAGTATCTAGCCCTGGAGCTACTTCCATTGCCTGGGACTCCCTCCGTGGGCCGTTGGGATTTAAACTTTGTCTTTTGCCCGACAGGCGCTCACTGCGTTTTCACCAGCCCCAGGTCCACAGTCGCTATGCTCACCGCTGGCGACTGTACCGGGGTTTAGAGGCGGTTGGTCTCTAACCGCAGACTCCCGCATTTCCCGACTTCTGTCGGCTGTGTCGCTCGCCTCTTCCCCCTGTCCGTTTTTTCCATGGCGTCTGTGGAAAAAATCCCCATAGACCCACAGTAAACGGACCTGGAAAACATGAAAAAAGTTCCTACTTACCTTGTAGTTGAAAAACTACAAACCACTGTAGGAGCTCTGCTCCTCACGTCCATTTGCGTCAAAGCGTCTGACGTAATGACGCGCAGGCGCACTGGCGGGGTTCTTCACGTGACTCCGAAGTAAATTCCCACTTTGTTCTCGGTGGTGCGTCTGCAAGCCTCTTGCCACCTGCCTCGCAGCTCCCTCCGGTTCACCACAGATTGCTGCCTGAACCATGGAAAACACAGAATACTGTATTCTTGCACCATGTTAAACAGCTCTCATTCCCACCCGCTTGTTGTAAATGATGTTGCATTGGGTTCCCTGAAGTAAATGGTTGCCGGGTTGATGGCAGCTGGCGTACAAGCACTGGTTCCTGCGGTGCAACCAGAGCACAGAGCGAGGCACCGCTGAAATACTATTCTTCATCATTTCTGGTTAGATAATCAATGTTCAATCCATGACAGTACCTGACCCTCAATCCCACTCACTTCCGGCTTGTGCACGAACCCAGGTACTTTCTGAAAGGCCTTCTGAAAAATTCAGGAAGAGAAGTCAGAAACTGGTCGCGCATTCCCCAGTGGATATGACCATGGAGTTTTTGGAAGTTAAATAAACCTGAATCGCTGGCTCCCAGCTGCCAATCGCTGTAGCTTGTGCAGCGGAGCAGCTCATTAAGTCGTGCAGTGCTATTTTTTAGGTGCCTGAGCTGTCAAGCAGGATTTCACCCATCCACCCACTCACTCACCCACCCACACACCCACACACTCACTCACTCACCCACCCACTCATTCACCCACTCACACACTCACCCACCCACTCACACACTCACCCACACACCCACACACCCACTCACTCACCCACCCACTCACTCACACACTCACCCACACACCCACTCACACACTCACCCACACACCCACTCACACACTCACCCACACACCCACACACTCACTCACTCACCCACCCACTCACTCACCCACTCACACTCTCACACACTCACTCACCCACACCCTGACCCACCCACTCACTCACTCACCCACCCACTCACACCCAACCACACCAGGCTGGTTCCTTCACCGACACTCCTCAACTCGACTGCCCACCTGAAGGCCCGGAGCTGCACCACTGGACCGCGACGCTGCCTGCCCAATCACTACGAGGCCGAGATGGCCACCACGAGGAGCAGCAACAGCATCCACCGCCTCACCGATCTTCACCGCCGACCCAGCCAAACCCAGGCCGGGACCACCGAAACTGCTGCCCACGGCTGCTGACTCACCTCCTCCACGGGGCCGCTGCCGATGCCGCTGTCACCGACCTTCACTGTCTCCCCGGGGCAACTGATGCTGCTGCCATCGACCCGAATCTCTACTCCAGAACCCCACGGGCCTCCACCAGCGACTCTGCCGACCCTCGCCTCTCCACCGCAAACCAGCGGGCCAGAGCCGTCACCTCCCCTGAGTTCCAGGCTCAGCACCAGGCCCACAACCGCCACAATGCAGACAACACGTGGTCTGACTCTACTGGGTCGTATTGCTCCCCCCCTCCTACAGGGAACCTCAGTAATGATGGGTCTTTCCCTTCCCCCTCTTTTAATCAGGTTACCCTGACCACACACCCACTAGTTAAAATTTCCCGCTGTATATTTTGTCTTTTTTTTTGTCAAGTCAAGTTTATTCGTCACATACACATACGCGATGTGCAGTGAAATGAAAAGTGGCAATGCTCGAGGACTTTGTGCAAAAAAAAAAAAAAAAAAAACTACAAACAGAATGGAACAGAATCACATATTTTACATATTAAATATTGTGGGCGGAAGGAAAAAGGGGAAAAAACAGTGGAAAAAAACCAGCAATTTGTAAAAAACAGTAGAGTGGTACAGTAAAGTGAGTCCCTGTTGAGATAGGAGTTTACAGTCCTAATGGCCTCTGGGAAGAAACTCCTTCTCAACCTCTCCGTTCTCACAGCATGGTAACGGAGGCGTTTGCCTAACCGTAGCAGCTGGAACAGCCCGTTGCAGGGGTGGAAGGGGTCTCCCATGATCTTGTTGGCTCTGGAGTTGCATCTTCTGATGTATAGTTCCTGCAGAGGGGCGAGTGTAGTTTCCATTGTGTGTTCGGCCGAACGCACTACTCTCTGCAGAGCCTTCTTGTCCTGGGCAGAGCAATTCCCAAACCAGATTGTAAGATTTCCGGACAAAATGCTTTCCACAGCCGCTGAGTAAAAGCACTGGAGGATCTTTGGAGACACACTGAATTTCCTCAATTGCCCGAGGTGGTAAAGGCGCTGCCTTGCCTTACTCACCAGTGCTGCAGCGTGTGATGTTCATGTCATATCCTCAGAGATGTGGACTCCCAGGTATTTAAAGCAGCTCACCCTATCCACAGTATCCCCCATTATCCTCAATGGTGTGTACGTCCTCGGATGATGTGCCCTCCTAAAGTCCACGATCAGCTCCGTAATTTATTTGATGTTCAAGATGAGGCTGTTGTCCTGACACCAGAGTGCCAGATCAGCCACCTCCCCCCGGTAGGCCTTCTCATCGTTGTCTGAGATCAGGCCCACCACCACAGTGTCATCAGCAAACTTGATAATCGAGTTGGAGCTGAACCTAGCCACACAGTCATGTGTGTACAGGGAGTACAGTAGGGGGCTGAGGACGCAACCCTGGGGGGATACTGTGCTCAGGGTGAGGGACTTCGATGTATTCCCTCCCATCTTGACTACCTGGGGCCTGGCGGTGAGAAAGTCCAGGGTCCAGGCACACAGGGGGGTGTTGAACCCTAATTCCAGTAGCTTCTCGGCCAGTCTGGTGGGGACTATCGTGTTGAAGGCTGAACTGAAGGCTGAACTCATGTAGCCCCCCTTCTGGCTGCCAAGATGAGAGACAGAGGTGCTGGAGCGGCGCTCCGGTGAGCTCCGGCAGCAATGCACCCCTGTCTATGTCTCCATCTCAGGGTACAGGCTGGTTACTGAAATCCATCATGCCTGTTGACTTCCGCTGCTCTCTCGAGTGCTCTGTGTCCCACGCTGTAAGGACACTACAGCATTCTCCCAGTTCCACTCCCTCGGTTGCATTGACTCCAATTATAAGAGTTTGCCGACATGGGTTCCTGAAGAACCTTCCTTCATCTTGAACCGTGTCTTCACTCATGTTAACAAAGCCACTGTCCGCATCTTATCTATGTACCACGTGCCCTCTCACCTACTCACCTCCAGGACGGAAGCACTGGTTTCCCCTGGTCCTCGCCTTCTCCCTAACAGCTTCCTCATATTCCGCACTTTTCACTATCGTAAAAGAGATTTTACTACCAGAGCCATGCTCTCATTCTCCCCACTTTTCGCACTTCCCATGGTCCAGCCATATTCCCTTCAACTAGTGGGTGTGTGGCCAGGGTAACCTGATTAAAAGAGGGGGAAGGGAAAGCCCTATTCCCTCTGTGACGCCCTTGTCTCCTTTTCCATTCCCAACAAACATTGCACTTCAGACACACTGTCCATTGCTATTGCTGGTGACACAACACTTGTCCTGGCCCCTCTTTTGTTCCCTACATCGGAGGCCCGCTGTTTTCTTCCACTCTTTTGTACTACGTTCGGCGTTCATGACGTTCTTCTGTCTACATCAGAGAAATGAAGTGCAGATCAGGTGACCGCTTTACGCTTCCTTCCCCGTCTCTCCCGGGCCCCGCTGGCCCGGGAGAGATATAAAATACTGGAGTAACTCTGAGGGACAGGCAGCATCTCTGGAGAGAAGGAACGGGTGAAGTATCAGGTCGGGATGCTTCTTCAGACTGAGAGTCAAGGGAGGGGCAGGACTGGCAGCTCAATGTCCCGGGGTACAGCAGCTTCAGAAGAGACTGGGGTGTGGGGAAAAGAGGAGGGGGGGGTTGCATTTTTGATTAAGGAGGATGTCACAGCTGTGTTCAGAGGTGACATTATGGATGGTTCATCTAGTGAGGCTATATAGGTGGAGCTGAGGAACAAGAAAGGGATGATCACCTTGTTTGGGGTGTATTACAGACCCCCGAATAGTCAATGGGAATTAGAAGAACAAATGTTCTTCCCACATCCGTATGAAGAAGGGTCTCGACCCGAAACGTCGGCAATTCCTTCTCTCCATAAATGCTGCCTCACCCACTGAGTTTCTCCAGCATTTTTTGTCTACGTTCGATTTTTCCAGCATCTGCAGTTCTTTCTTAAATAGATGTTGGAGAAGACTGAACCAGCGGGCAGCGGCACGAACGAATGAACGAATGAACGAATGAATGAATGAATGAATGAATGAATGAATGAACGAATGAACGAATGAACGAATGAATGAATGAATGAATGAATGAATGAATGAACGACCGATGGTGGTGCCCTCGGTTTTGCCCCGGTGGTGGAAATTTTCTTGTAAGTTATTCTATGTTAATACGTTAATAATAACATTAATCTTAACGTGTTAACATAGAAAAAGTGATTGTAATCACGGTACAACTAGAGAAAATAGCACAACCTTCTAGCAAAACTGCAAAAAAAGGCTGATTTAGGCACTCGATCGTGAAAAAGGCATTATCTTGGTGAAATCGTCAAAAAAAGGCATGAAAAGACACTAATGCCATTTATGGCAAAATCCTGGCTCTACTTATGATAATGATCAAATATGTCTGGAAGGTATAATGGTGTACAATCAGTTCCATGAGAGCTTAATTCAAACTGCATTTTTTATTTCTGTGGAAATCATACACTAAACCTTGTGGGTGTTGACTGTGCCGAGTCATGCAAGGAAGCGGTTACTTACTTTGGAACGATTCAACAAATGCACAATATGTTCAGCAGCAGTCCACAAGTGTGGGAAATTCTAAAGCTACATCTTCCTGTTTCTCTGCATGGATGGGCTGCAGGTATCGACGGTGTTAAACCTATTGCACAATATTTAGATTCTGTAAGAAAAGCTTTAACTGAGCTTGAACCTCTAAATCTGACAGCACAAGCTCGAACAGAACTAAATGGCATTTTGAAGTGCAGGTCTAGATTTGATTGTGTTCTGTTGTCATCTTTATGGTTGAAGGTATCCACCAAACAAATCTGGTAATTGAAGCACGTAATTCTGCACTTGATGTTGAGAAGTATGACATTGAAAGCCTTATGAATGATATTTGACAAATTTGAGAACAATGGACTTCAATCCTGACAGAATCTAAATTAGAAGCAGAGAACAGCGGAATTTCATTTGAATTCTCCACTAGTCGTACAATACCAACTCAGTCTGATGCTGAGCACCATGACAGAGTCAATGTCTTCTTTGTTCCCATTGATTCTATTTACTCTGGTCTTGAACAACGATTTCAGTCACTGCGTTTAATTTTTACCCACTCTGGCAGTTCAATAATCTTTTTCTTTTTTTTAAAATTTTTATTTATTAGAAGTACATTACATTACAACCAATTACATTAGTACTCGTCACGTATATCTTATTACAATTAATGTACTCCGCCATTTTTTACACTAATAAAAGGGAAAGGATGAGATTGAGAGAAAGGAGAAAGTGAAGGAAAATAGTGAAGGTGTAAAAACGTGACAACAAGAAAGAACAAAGACCCTGTAAGAAAGAAATTTAAAAAAAGAATTAAGAGATAGACCATAAAGAAGAAGAAAAAAGAGAAAGAGGGAAAAGAGAAAAACAAATACTTTATTATAAGCATCACGAAAATGGGATATACCAACTCTCCAGCTTTCATCCCCCCTTACCTGACCTCAGTTTTTTTTTTAAAGTACTTTTGCACCCTATCCTTGTAATAATTCTATAAATACAGACCACGTCAGGTGGAAGTGATCTGGTTTACCTGCCAGGAGGAGTCTTATCTCTTCTAGGTATAATGTGTCGAACATATTTGAAATCCACATGTTTATAGTTGGTATTGGAGTGTTTTTCCAGAATTTTAGGATTAACTTTTTTCCAATTATTAACCCATAGTCTATTAATTTATTTTGAAACACATTTAGTTCTGGACTATCTTCCGTTGTTACGAAGTTAATCCATTCTGCTTTAGGTATCAGTTTTATTCTAAATAATTTTGTAAAGATTTCAAAAATTTCAATCCAAAATTTTTGGATTTTTGTACAGAAAACAAATGAGTGCGCTATATTAGCTTCTTGAGATTGACATTTATCACAAATGGATGATACATTTTGGAAAATTTTATTAATTTTAGTTTTGGAATAATATAATCTATGTAAAATTTTAAATTGTATTAAAGTGTGTCTTACATTAATCAAACATTTATGCACGTTTAATAAATGTTCATTCCACCTTTCCTTTGAGATTTTAATAGCTAATTCTTGTTCCCAGTCTCTTCTAATACCTTCCGTAGATGGTATTTCTACATTTAAGATAATATTATACAAATATGATATTAAGTTTGCTGATTCAGCTTTTATCTGCATTGCTTGCTTCATCCAGTACATCTGCTGGGATATTATAATGATCTTTTGTATATTTTTTCAAATAGTCACATATTTGAAAATATTTAAAATATTGATTATTTCCCAGTTTATATTTTATTTGTAATTGTTGAAATGATAATAATTTTCCAGTTTCATACAAGTCACTGAACGTTTTAATTCCTAGTCTATCCCATTGTATAAAAGATTTGTCTGTAATAGAGGGATTAAACAAGGGGTTATTAACTATTGGAGATAAGAGCGATAGATTTCTTAATTTTAAATTTTGTTTTATTTGTTTCCAAGTTCTGATTGTACTATGTATAATTGGGTTTTTGTTATAATTTATGTTATTCAGTTTCATTGGTGAGAGGAGGATCGCTCCAATGCTTCCAGAGGAGCAGTCCTCTCTCTCCATTACAATCCAGTCCACTTGCTGGGCAGAGTTGTCCATCAGTTGAATCATATTTTTAATATTTACTGACCAATAATAATACATGAAGTTAGGGAGTGCTAAGCCCCCTAATACTTTAGCTTTGTTCAAGTGTGTTCTTTGTATTCTATGTGATTTATAGTCCCATATAAAATGAGTAACGTCTGAATCCCGTTTAAAAAAAAACTTCTTTGGTAGGTATATAGGAATCGATTGAAATAGGTATAAAATTTGTGGTAAGAAGATCATTTTTATTGCATTTATTTGGCCTATTAAATACATCGGGAGCGTTTTCCAAAATTTAATTAGTGTATTTAATTTATTAAGTAAAGGATCAAAATTTGCTTTAAACATGCCTTGATATGTTCTAGTGATTTCAATACCTAAGTATTTAAATTTTTCTGTAGCTATTTTAAAAGGGAATTTTAAAAGATGTGTTGAGTCTTTCGGTTTTATTGACATAATTTAACTTTTATTCCAATTTATTCTGTATCCAGAAAAAGATCCAAAGTCCTCAATTAGATTTAATATGTTTGGTATAGTAATTTGAGGTTTTGTAATGTACAATAATATATCATCCGCGTATAAAGATATTTTATTATTTGAATATTTAGCATTATACCCATGGATATCTGGATGTGTTCTAATTTTTTCTGCTAACGGTTCAATTATGAGAGCAAACAACTGTGGTGATAATGAGCATCCTTGTCTATTTCCCCTTGATAGTTGAGATTTTTGAGGATAATATGTTATAAGTTAATATTCTAGCTGTAGGTTTATTATATAATAATTTAATCCATAAAATAAAATTCTCTCCCAGTTGGAATTTTTGTAATACTTTATCCATATAATTCCATTCTACTTGGTCAAATGCTTTTTCAGCATCCAGCAAAATGATTGATAATTCTTGTTCTTCAATTTTGTGTGAGTGCATTATATTGAGTAGACGTCTCATATTATTAGATGAATATCTTTTAGGGATAAACCCCGTCTGATCTGGGTTTATTAATTTACTAATATATTTACTTAATCTTCTAGCTAATGTTTTCGCTAATATTTTCTGATCTGTATTTAACAATGCTATAGCTCTATATGAACCCAGTTCTTCTATATCTTTGTCTTTTTTAAGTATTAGTGTGATCGTTGATTCAGCTAATGTATCAGGTAATATTTGTTTTTTTAAAGCATATTGATACACTTTTTGTAATCGTGGTATAATTTTGTCATAAAAGCTTTTATAAAATTCATTAGTAAATCCATCAGGACCTGGTGTTTTTCCATTTTTAATGAGTTTATTGTATCTTCTAATTCCTTAATTGAGATTTGTGCACCCAATTCCTCTTGTTCCTTCAACTCTACCTTTGGAAGATTACAATTATCCAAGAACTCTGTAATTTTATTGGAGTCAGTTGTCATTTTAGAAGTATACAAATTCTCATAAAATTGCGCAAATCTTTTATTAATATCCTTCGGTATGGTTAATAATTCCCCTCTATCTGATTTAATCTTTGGGATCGTATGTTCTTTTTCTCGTTTTTTTAGCTGGCGAGCCAAAAGTTTATGCGGTTTATCCCCAAATTCAAAGTGCTCCTGTTTTGTAATTTGGAAAAGTCTTATAAGTTTGGCTGATAATAGTTTATTTAATTTAAATTTCAAAATTATTATTTTACTATGTTTATCTATTCATGGATCTTTAGCATTATCTATATACATTTATCTAATAAGTTCTTCTAACTGTCTTTGTTCATTCTTATTCTTTTTATTTTGAAAAGCTTGATATGAGATTATAATACCTCTAATGAATGCTTTAAAAGATTCCCATAGTACAGTAGGTGATATATCTGGAGTGTCATTTATTTCAAAAAAGGCGTCCATTTGTTCTTTTAAATATATACTCGCTTGCGGATCTTTTAGGATTTGAGCATTAAATCTCCAAAACGATTTATTCTTAGACACTCCTTCCAGTTTTAAAAAGAATGTTAGTGGTGAATGGTCTGAAATCGAGTTTGTATGGTATGCTGGGTTCAAAGTGTGAGGGATTAATTTTGTATCCACCAGGAAATAATCTATACATGAGTATGTTTTATGTACCATTGAATAAAATGAGTATTTCCTGCCAGTTGGATTAGCAATTCTCCAAACATCTGCTATATTACTATTGTTTATATAAGTATTTAAAAGTTCACCGGTTTTAGATTTCGTATTCCCTCTCTGTTTTTGGCTTGATTTGTCTAAATACGGATCTAAAACACAGTTAAAGTCTCCTCCTATTATAACATTTTGATAATTAAACTCTGCGATTATGTTCAGAATTTTAATGAAAAAATGAGGGTTGTCAAAGTTAGGCGCGTAGATATTTACCAAAGTAATTGGAGTATCATGAATTTCTCCGTTAACTATCAAATATCTCCCTTCAATGTCTGTTATGGTATTCTTTGCTTTGAATGGTATACCTTTTCTAATAATGATTGATGTACCTCTAGATTTCGAAGTATATGAAGAATGATATATTTGACCTATCCATTTCGCCCTCAACCTAGCTTGATCCTGAGATTTTAGATGAGTTTCTTGTAAGAAGATGATGTCAGAATTGTACAGTTTCAGCTGAGCTAGTATCTTACCCCTTTTAATAGGTTCGTTAATACCTCTTATATTCCAACTGCAGAATGAGACTCCTCCTAGGTTCTTTTGTTTAGCATCTTGCATTTTGAATAATTATAGTACCTTTAAATCTTGCTGTGCATCCATATCCCAGGTCTTTGGGTATTGTGGGAACCTTTGCATTACTAAGTTTTGTTGGCATATCCCTTTTACGCTTATCACTAAACACAAAACACAAACATGTGAATTTATGTGATAATAATAATTTTTTAAAAATTGAAAAAGTGAAAATACAGTGTCTAAAATAGTCAACACTGTAATAGGTGGGAGAAAACCTTGTTTTGACTTCCATTGTTGATGTTAAACAAATAACTCCGCTCTGTTGGTTAATCATAACATATTAGAACGGGGCCTCACATTCAGATATATGATACAAATTTACCCTATATATTGCATTATAACATATCATATATATATCACAATTTTAGCTACTAATTATTAAACAAATGATTTTAGCTTCAATAATAGTCAACTGTTGGTTGAAGGGGTTAACGAAACGCGCCCCTGGACCCAAGCCAGTTGCTCGTTTCTCATCCCCTCCTCCCAGTTATAGATAAGGTTTGGATTTAGTAAAAATTTATATTAGTTTTGTTAGTTCGTTATTTTTTATTTTTATTAGCATCCATTACTATTCTAGTTTAATATTGATAACTTGTTAAATTGTTAGGTTGTTAATAGGATCAATTCTTACAATTGGATTTAATATTATAATCTGTTAAACAATTAATGCTTCTGGTATAGTCCATTCTCTTCAGTTCGGCTGTTTACTTCGTTTGGAACACAGAATGGCCTTGAGTCAAAATTCCACAGATAACAGTCTCGCCATCCTAAACAAAACACTGCTTGAAATGGTTCTGAGCTGCCAAACCTCCATTAACCGTGGAATTCTAATACAAAAGAGGATTTATTCATACCATTAATTTCTACTTTTCAACAATGCTCTGGGCCTCCTCCTGTACGCCTCCTCCAGTTTTACAAATGATCTTTCACGTCCATTATAAGAAATACGCATTTTGGCTGGATAAAAACACCGTATTTGACATATATTTTCCCTCTTAAAAGTTCTTTTGCCTTTCCGAATTGATTTCTCTTTTGCACAATTTCATACGGACAGTCCCTGAATATTTTGATAATGTCATTATCCAACCGCAATTGCACTCCGTATTTAATTTTATTCATCACCTCTTCCAGTTCTGAAATGTCTCGAAATTTCACAATAATATGTCGTGGGTGGTCTTTTCCAGCTTGAGGTCTCGGTTTAAATCTTGGAACACGATGAGCCAGTTCAATTTTTGGTTCTTTGGAGAGATTAAGCAGTTGTTTAAGTAAGTCCATGGCAAACTCACGAACGTCCCTTCCCTCAGTTCCCTCTGAGACTCCAAGAATTCTCAAATTCTGTCGTCTAGAGCGAGCTTCCAGGTCCAGGCATTTATCTGAGACTTTCCCCAGTTGAGTCGTCATCTGTACTGAAGTTTGCTCATATTCTTGCTTCATTTGATCATGTTCTTGCCTCATTTTCACCATGTTTTCAACCACTCGAGCCATATTTTTCTCCAATTCCGTAATTGTGGCCATACTTGCAGCTACTGTTTCAAGCACAGCCGTGAACCTGTCCGTAGTCATTTTTTCCATCTTATCAATTCTCCCCGATAGTCCATCTTTCACATCATCAATTTGTTTATTTATAGCATCCAGTGAGTCAGCCACCTGATTACCAGCATTCGAATCCCCCCATCATCTTTTCGATTTTTTCCATCATTTGTCCCATCAGAGTTTTATTTTCATCCATAATTTCATCTTTCATATCCTTCGCTGATTTCTTCAAATCCTCAAGTTCTTTATCCTTAGTCAGCTCTGTCTTAGATCTTGTATCCATTTCTACAGCCACTTCAGAAACTTCAGAGGTAACTTCTTCTTCAGGCTTCTTCAAATTTGTCAGCAGCTGTTTTTTAACTGTTCTCTGAGGGCTCTTAGCTGGAGACAGTTTTCTCATTTAAAAGTCTTTAAGCCACCGCGCTTAAACATCGCGCTTACTGATGACGTCATCAGCCCGGTGACCAGAAGCTCCAGTAAGGTTTTTAATCCAATTCCGACTTATGGACCCGTTTTAACGCGAAAAATCGCGAAATTTTTCGAGAGCGGAGCTATGTGCATGCCTGTTAGTATAACATGGCGCCACCGGAAGTCCGCAGTTCAATAATCTAAGTGATGAAGATCTGCTTTCAGCAATTGAACAATTACAGCAACAGAATCACAAAGAGGTCTCAAAATATCTTAGCGATGAGGTGCTATTTCTTAAACAAATATATTCATCAAACTTTTGGATTTCAAACCAAAGGAATTAATGCAGAAGATTCTAACTTTGGGATTGGCTGGGTTATTTCCAAATGTTATGATTGCATTGGGAAAGTTTACCAGCATCTGTGGCCTCAGCGGAAAGCAGTTTCAACGTGTGGAAGCAGGTGAAGAATCACCATCGTTCAACTATGGGACAAGAATGTTTGAACGGAATTGACATGTTGAATATTAATTGTGATATTGCACGCCAACAAACTTTACATTTCTAATCAATGATTTTGCATCGTAAAAGGCTCGTAAGCCACGTTAAATAATAATCTGTAAAACGAAAACTTGTAATTAAAAATGTATTGATTTAATCATAATTGTTTTTATATTTTGAAGAAAAAGTGTTAAATTTGCTGAAAATTGAACAGGGGAAAAAAACTAAAATTTCGAATATTTTAACTACCTACATATTAAATATTCCAATTACATAAGAATGGGCAAAAAACAATAATTATCTTCTAAGTTGTGAATATTAAAAAAATCACTCTCTATATTTACGTTATCTTGGTTTGGGGGCCTCTAAAATTGAAATTGGCCTGGGCCTCAGTTCATCTGGGCCTAAAGAGGTTTACCAGAATGTTGTCTGGATTTGTCTGGGCAGTGGAGGCCAAGTCACTGGATGGATTTAAGAGAGAGTTGGATAGAGATCTAGGGGCTAGTGGAATCAAGGGATATGGGCAGAAGGCAGGCATGGGTTATTGATTGGGGACGATCAGCCATGATCACAATGAATGGCGGTGCTGCCTCAAAGGGCCGAATGGCCTCCTCCTGCACCTATTTTCTATGTTTCTATGATTTGGGGATATTAGTTACATGCAGAGTTTTGACAAGCATTCATAATTTCTCTGTAGGAAAGAACTGAAAAATAAAGGAAGAGGCGGAGATTGTAGGACCAGAAGGAGAGCTGGGAAGAGGAAGGAGGGAGAGGATGGAGAAGACAAGGGCTATCTAAAATTAGAGAAGTCAATGTTGATACCGCTGGGGTGTAGAGTACCCAAGCGAAATACCCAAGCTTGTCTCCTCACTACATTTATTGTTGGCTCCAGTCGTAAATCTGCGTTTTCGAGTGATCTGTGCAAGGCATTCATTGATGCTGGAATTCCACTGTGGAAATTGAAAAACAAATCTCTCAGAGGTTTTTTAGAGAAATACACAGAGGAACATATACCAAGCGAGTCATCATTACGGAAAGATTATGTTGACAGCAACTTCAACATTGTTGTGCAGAAAATTAGAGATTAAGTTGCATGCAACAAAATATGGATCTCAATAGACGAGACAACCGATGCTATGGGGAGAAATGTTGCCAATGTGATCATCGGTACACTGGAGGCAGGTCAACCATCAGAGGAGTATTTGTTTACATTGGAAGTATTGGGGAAGTCAAACAATTCAACTATTGCTCAGTTGATTACATCTTCACTTGCTGTACTTTGGCCAGTAGGTATAAAACACAAGAATGTTCTTCTGTTTGTGACTGATGCAGCTCTGCACATGAAAAGTTTTAGTCCCCAAAATGTTGCATTTGACATGCTTAGCTCAAGGACTTCATGGAATTGACAAGCACATATGTAGCTTGTTTCCAAATGTCGATTGCCAAGTTTCCAATGTCAAGACAATCTTCCTCAAAGCACCGTCACATGTGCAGTTGTTCAAGGAAATGGCACCCGCGATTCCGCTACCTCCTCAGCCCGTTTTGACTAGGTGGGATATATGGCTCTCTGCTGTACTCTACTATGCTGCACATTTTGGAAAGGTAAAAGAAATCGTCAACTGTTTTGAAGAAGAAGAATCTGCTGCAGTCAGGAACATCAGTGAAATCATGCAGAAAAAGTCCCTCCACCGCGATCTTGTGTTTATTGCTTCCAATTTAGCAAACTTCTCACAAGCTATCACTTCCCACAAGCTATCACTTCCCGTGGCGAAACAGAAACATTAGTAAATAACTTGCAGATTTTCAACAAAGTAACTGACAATATTCATAAAGTTCTTGCCGATGGAGGAAAATGTGAGAGAGTGATTTTGGCAAACAAAGATCTTGAACAAATACAAAACATAGCTAAAGTTCTCAAAGGTAGCTGTAATGCACAAGATATCGACATGAATATAGAGCCTGTAGCTTGTTTTGGGTATGCACCAGTGACCTCAGCTGAGGTAAAAAGAAGATTTTCCACAACTGAAGCATATTCTGTCTGACAGACGGCATTGTTTAACACCAGATAATTCAAAAACAATTATGTGCAACCATGCAACTTTGGTCATTTAATGTAGTATACCTTTATATTATCATTTTTAATAATATTTTGGTGGTGGAAATATATGTCTTATGCCTTTTTTTGTCAATAAATGCCTTTTCGTGCCTTTTTTGTAATTTTATTATGCCTTTTTGCCTGCCTATTTCAGTTTTTTAGTGCCTAAACATCCTGGCTCTAATCATAAGCTTGTCCAATGTAGACTTGAAAATCCAACTTAGAACCTAAAATGGTCAGTATTCGAGTGGCAATTTCTGTCCCAGTTTTCTTTGTGAAATTATCAAATAAAATGAACCTTTCTTCAATAAGCGAGTTCGGTATTCTGAAAAACACAAGGAATCATGGGATTTGTCAAAGGTCAAATGCTATAAATAAAAATCGAACTAAGCGCTATAGATACAGTGAGTATAGTTTGGGTCCGATTTTTTGTCTTTTTTCAAGTTTATATTTGTCAGGGGGCAGATAGAGGGGGCAGATAGAGGGGGCAGATGTGAGTGGGAGACCTGGGAGGGGGGAGACTGGACCAGCTCTCGGCAGCTGCATGCACACAGAACCACGCTTCATCCGCAGCCAGGATCAAACCCGTGACCCCGGCACCGCAAGTGCTGCCGAACCACCACTGGACCGTCCCCAGTTCCCAACCCCACTCGAGTGTCCCATCCCCGCCCGAGGGGCGGCCGGAGACGACCGGACCGATGGGACACCAGCCGCTAGGCCCACAGCCAGCGCGGAGAAGAAGCGCCATCTCTAGCTCAACCCCGCTCCAACTCCAGAGAAACCCGCTCCCCGATGGGCCGCTACGGCGACAAATGCCAGTTCACCCACGGCCTGGCCGAGCTGCGTTCCCTCAGCCGCCACCCCAAGTACAAGCCGTACCTTGCATATCCCCCCCCCCCCCCCACTGGCCACCAATTTTGGAATTGGTGGAGAGGTAGAATACTGCGTTGGGGGACCAGCCCTCCCGTGTGAACATGGGAGCCAACGGGTCCCACTTAGTCTAGTATAATATAAAAGTGAGTTTGTGTCAAGTTTGAATTTTGAAATAATCAATAGAAAAGAATCGACGCACAATTCCTCTGTACGCATGACGTCTGCATGGAATTGACCCCCACAAAAGAATTGAAGTCCACTAACTGACTATGTGTGCCCAGACCTGTTTCTTGCAAGTTTGCCACTGCCATGCCTGCACTGTGCACATGTGCAAGAAGATAGCTGACTGATCATCTATTCTATTAATCTTATTAAGTAAGCCTTCAAGTTACGACTATAAGCTGATTATTATTTTTTTTTGTTTCAAGTAAATAACCATGTCCATGAAGAGGAAGTTTGAAAGTGGGGCAAGTAAAAGACGAAGAATACAATTGAATGAATCAGTAATTAAAAGCTTACAGCCAATAACTTAATTTCTAAGATCATCGGCAGATGATGTACCGGTTTCCGGTTCTGAAACTCCAACTGCAGCTACAATGGCAAGGGAAACTGAAGGAGATGTTCCAGTTAAATATCACGAGGTACAGTACAGGACAATACTGCAGATATAAAGACTGAAGGTGATATGCAATTAGTAACTGATAATCATGGACCCTGTAAATGATCATGAAACTGAACAGCACCATCAAGATAATCCAATAGATCATGAAACTGAAGATATGACAGTGGCCACAGTAATGGATGCTGAAGTTCACTTAGCTGTCAATGAAAGTAAACAGCAACAGAAAGATGTACATGAGCCTGAGCAACAAATGAATGCTTCTGTTTTGACTCTGCTTGATATTGCAACTATTGATATAACAATGCTGACCAAATGCAATCTTTCCTTCAAATGAATAGTTTTGAAATCCCAAATAATATTCCTCGAGATGCTGATAATCATGGTTTTCCATATTGTCTGTTGACAAAAAATCTTCCAAATGGTGAAACTTATTCAAGAGACTGGATATGCCAGAGTGTCGGAAAACAGTCTTTGTACTGTGCATCTTGCTTCCTTTGAATAAAACTAGTCCATCAATAATCTCGGATCATCCTGGATGGAAACATAGAAACATAGAAACATACAAAATAGGTGCAGGAGGACGCCATTTGGCCCTTCAAGCCAGCACCGCCATTCATTGTGATCATGGCTGATCGTCCCCAATCAATAACCTGTGCCTGCCTTCTCCCCATATCCCTTGATTCCACTAGCCCCTAGAGCTCTATCTAACTCTCTTAAATCCATCCAGTGATTTGGCCTCCATTGCCCTCTGTGGCAGGGAATTCCACAAATTCACAACTCTCTGGGTGAAAACAATTTTTCACACCTCAGTCTTAAATGGCCTCTCCTTTATTCTAAGACTGTGGCCCCTGGTTCTGGACTCGCCCAACATTGGGGACATTTTTACTGCATCTAGCTTGTCCAGTCCTTTTATAATTTTATATGTTTCTATAAGATGCCCCCTCATCCTTCTAAACTCCAGTGAATACAAGCCTAGTCCTTTCAATCTTTCCTCATATGACAGTCCCGCCATCCCAGGGATCAATCTCGTGAACCTACGCTGCACTGCCTCAATCACAAGGATGTCCTTCCTCAAATTAGGAGACCAAAACTGTAACCAATACTCCAGATGTGGTCTTACCAGAGCCCTTTACAGCTGCAGAAAAACCTCTCTACAGAGGTTTCTGGAGCACTAGTATGGGTGTTGCGGGCCAAAGGGACTGGTTTCCTGAGGGCTAGTATGGACATTGTGGGCCGAATGGATTCTTGGGCTGGCAGCTCAGTCACTCAGGCCTGTTGGGCTGGCAGCTCAGTCACTCAGGGCTGGTGGACTGGCAGTTCAGAAACTGCCAGAAATTCTGCCCAAAACAGGTGAGAGACTCTGTGAGAGAGAAGGGGGAGAGGGTGGCGAATCAATTTTAGACATTTTTCATCTATTTCTGCAGCTCACAGCAATGAAGGAGGAAAGTCTATCCTGGCCTGGATCTCACAGGGAGCCAATGAAGGGAGGGAGATTAATACTGAGGTGAGGTTTAACACTTACAGGGGGAATATTTACTGATGGGCTGAAGGGACTCATCATGGGCTAGTACAGGCCTGATGGGCTAAAGGGACTTTAAAAAAATCTGAGTGGCATCTCAGTAAAAGGCACTTTTTCTGGACTTTTCCTGGCCTGGCACAGGCCTTTGGGACAAAATGCTCTTCCTGAGGTAATACAGGCATTTTGGGGAAAAGAGACTAGTTTCTTGGCTAATAAGGGCCCTGTGGGCCAAAATGAGAGGTTTCAGGCAGGCCAAACAATTCTTTCTTTCTTTTAAAATCTTTTTATTGTTTTTTTTCCAAAAAACAAAAACAAAAATAAAACATAAAAAACAGAGCAAAAAGAATAATGATAAACATAACAATGGTATTGATACATAGGGATCAGGATTAAACACATTAATAACAGGTATAACCTAATATGAGACCAGTGTCAAAATACACAATGAATATAGACCTCCCGGTCTCTATGTAAATATAGTTAAATCTTTAAAAGGAAACGTATAAATGTAAACAAAAGCAAAGATAAAAAGACAAAAAGAAAAAGAAAAAACAAAACCCCCTAAACTAAAAAAAAATTTAAAAAAATGGATAATAATAAAATAAGAATAAAAATAAAATAAATAAATAAAACAAAACAATGCAAAACCCAATCTGAACTGAGAAATTCAACAATTTAAGTCTGTTTGTTGTCAAGTCCGTTCCACCCTATGAAGGTAAAATAATTTTTAGAACGGTTAAAGAGGGAACAATTTATGTTGTATGAAAGTGTTCAATAAATTTTCTCCAAGTCTTATCAAATTTAACCAAGGGTTCAACAATGTCACTTCTAATTTTTTCTAAATTTAAACATGATATTGTTTCAGAATACCACTGGAGTGTGGTCGGAGGGTTGGAATCTTTCCATTTAAATAAAATAAATCTTCTTAATGTGGTAAAAGCAATCAACCGATGGGCGGAACGGGACAAATGAATAGAATCTAACATTGGTAACCCAAAAATTGCAGTAATATGATGAGGTTGTAAATCTATACCTAAGACTTCCGAAATAGTATCAAAAAATTATTTCCAATATTTTTCCAAAAGAGGGCAGGACCAAAACATATGGGTCAATGATGCCACTTCAGAGTTACATCTATCACAGGTAGGATTTATATGACCATAAAAACGAGCTAACTTATCTTTTGACATATGAGCTCTGTGAACCACCTTGAATTGTATCAAAGCGTGTCTTGCACACATTGAAGAGGAATTAACTAATTGAAGAATCCTCTCCCATTTCTCTATAGATAAAGAAATTTCGAGTTCTCTTTCCCAGTCATTCTTAATTTTATCAAATGTATCTATTTGTAATTTCAAAATCAACTCATAAATAGTCGTTATTAATCCTTTCTGATAAGGGTTCAACTGTAAAAAAAAATCCAAAATTTCGGGTTGATTTGGTAGTGGAAAAAGCGGTAGAGTAGCCTTCAAAAAATGTCTAATTTGTAAATATCTAAAAAAGTGTGAATTAGGTAAGTTATATTTATTGGAGAGTTGTTCGAAAGACATAAAACAACCCTCCAAAAACAAATCACAAAAAGCTACTAATCCCTTCCTCTTCCATAACAAAAAAACTTGATCACTACTAGATGGTTGGAAGAGAAAATTGGATAAAATAGGACTCGATAAGATAAAATCATTTAGTCCAAAAAACGTACGAAATTGAAACCATATTCGGAACGTATGTCTTATTATTGGGTTCGTCATATATTTATTCAATCTCGTAATTGTAAAAGGTAACGAGGCCCCTAGAATAGAAGCCAATGATAGCCCTTATAAGGAATCACGTTCTAGGTTTATCCATCCAGGGCATTGGGTATCTTCTAAATCTTTTGTCCAAAATGTTAAATAACGAACGACTGCCCAATAGTAGAATCTAAGGTTCGGCAATGCCAAACCACCAACTTTTTTTGATTTCTGTAGGTATTTTCTGCCTAGTCTGGGATTTTTATTCTGCCATATATATGAAGAAATTTTGGAGTCTATAATATCAAAGAAAGATTTGGCAATAAAAATTGGTATCATCTGAAATAAATACAGAAATTTAGGTAAAATGTACATTTTAATAGCATTGATTCGGCCAATTAAGGATAAGGACATTGGTGACCATTTAGTGAACTGATGTTTAATATGGTCAATTAAAGGCATAAAATTAGCTTTAAATAAATCCTTGTGTTTCTTGGTGATGTTAATACCTAAATAAGTAAAACTTTCGGTAGTCAATCTAAATGGAAACTGTCCATAACTCGAAACATAATTATTTAATGGGAAAAGCTCACTCTTACTAAGATTTAATTTGTAACCAGAAAAACTACTAAATTGATTAAGTAATGCTACTATTGCCGGAATAGATTTCTCAGGGTTAGAAATAAATAATAACAGATCATCTGCATAAAGAGATAGCTTATGTGTCTTATTCCCGCAGACAATACCAAAAATATTAGGGGATTCCCTAATAGCGGTGGCTAAAGGTTCCAAAGCAATATCAAATAGTAAAGGACTTAAGGGACAGCCCTGTCTAGTACCTCGAAAGAGCCTGAAAAAGGGAGATCTCTGATCATTAGTAAATACAGAAGCCTGAGGTATAAGATATATCAGTTTGATCCAAGAGATACATTTTGGACCAATCTTAAATTGTTCAAGTATATTGAATAAGTATTCCCATTCTACTCTATCAAACGCCTTCTCGGCATCAAGTGAGATGACACATTCTGGGGTTTTATTAGACGCTGTATATACAATATTCATTAATCTCCTAACGTTAAAGTATGAGTAACGATTTTTAATAAAACCTGTCTGAACTTCAGAAATAATTTGCGGTAAAATCTTTTCCAATCTCATAGCTAATATTTTGGAAAGAATTTTAAAATCTACATTTAACATTGATATAGGTCTATATGATGTCACTTCAGTAGGGTCTTTATCTTTTTTAAGAATTAAAGAAATAGAAGCTTCATAAAAAGATTGTGTTAATCTATTCCTTAAAAAGGCTTCTTTAAATACCTTGCATAGCCATGGAGACAATAAATTTGAGAAATACTTTAAAAATTCTACTGTAAACCCATCTAAACCGGGAGCTCTACCAGAATTAATTGAAAAAATTGCTTTCTGTATTTCTTCTTCCGTGATGGGTTCATCTAACAACAGAGACTCATTATATGGTAAATTTGGTAAGTTCAGTTTCTTTAAAAATTCATGCATTATATTGGAATCAGTAGGAAAATCTGATTGGTATAGGGAGGTATAAAATTCGTGAAAAGATTTATTAATTTCGTCATGGTCTACAGTTACTGTACCATCACGTTTACTCACTTTAGTAATCTGACGCTTGGCCGACACTGCTTTCAATTGATTAGCAAGTAATTTACCATATTTTTCGCCATGTATATAAAATTGACTTTTGGTTTTAAGTAACTGGTTCTCAATCGGTGATACTAATAACAAATCATATCTCAATTGAAGTTCAACTCTATTCTTATAGAGCTCTAAACTAGGAGCTTTTGAATATTTTTTATCAAATTCTTTAATCTCGTCAGCCATTGTGCGTATTTCTTTTTGTGTTTTTTTTTAATCCCGCGGAGTATGAAATAATTTGTCCACGAATATATGCCTTAAAAGCATCCCAGACTACACCATTGGATATCTCTTCAGTAGAGTTTGTCAAGAAGTAAAAAGCAATCTGATCTTTCATAAACTTAATAAAGTTTAAGTCTTGAAGCAAAGTAGCATTAAATCGCCATTGTTTAGCACTAAACTTGGAATCAGGTAGTTTAATCAATAGTTTCAATGGTGCATGATCAGAAATAGCAATTGCATCATACTCACATGCAATGACCGATGGAACTAGCTGAGAATCTAATATAAAATAGTCGATCCTAGAATAACTATGATATACATGAGAGAAAAATGAAAATTCTTTGTCATTTGGGTGTAAGAATCTCCAAATTTCTAACATTCCCGAGTCAAGTAAAAAAGAATTAATAAAATTAGCTGATTTATTTGGAAGCACATGATCAGATGTAGACCTATCAATCAAGGGATTCAAACAGCAATTGAAGTCTCCACCCATTATTAAAAAGTGTTCATTTAAATTAGGAAAGGATAGACATAGAAACATAGAATTAGGTGCAGGAGTAGGCCATTTGGCCCTTCGAGCCTGCACCGCCATTCAATATGATCATGACTGATCATCCAACTCAGTATCCCGTACCTGCCTTCTCTCCATACCCTCTGATCCCTTTAGCCACAAGGGCCACATCTAACTCCCTCTTAAATATAGCCAATGAACTGGCCTCGACTACCCTCTGTGGCAGAGAGTTCCAGAGATTCACCACTCTCTGTGTGAAAAAAGTTCTTCTCATCTCGGTTTTAAAGGATTTCCCCCTTATCCTTAAGCTGTGACCCCTTGTCCTGGACTTCCCCAACATCGGGAGCAATCTTCCTGCATCTAGCCTGCCCAACCCCTTAAGAATTTTGTAAGTTTCTATAAGATCCCCTCTCAATCTCCTAAATTCTAGAGAGTATAAACCAAGTCTATCCAGTCTTTCTTCATAAGACAGTCCTGACATCCCAGGAATCAGTCTGGTGAACCTTCTCTGCACTCCCTCTATGGCAATAATGCACTGCCTGCTGCACCTGCATGCCTACTTTCAATGACTGGTGTACCATGACACCCAGGTCTCGCTGCATCTCCCCTTTTCCTAGTCGGCCGCCATTTAGATAATAGTCTGCTTTCCTGTTTTTGCCACCAAAATGGATAACCTCACATTTATCCACATTATACTGCATCTGCCAAACATTTGCCCACTCACCCAGCCTATCCAAGTCACCTTGCAGTCTCCTAGCATCCTCCTCGCAGCTAACACTGCCCCCCAGCTTAGTGTCATCCGCAAACTTGGAGATATTGCCTTCAATTCCATCATCCAGATCATTAATATATATTGTAAATAGCTGGGGTCCCAGCACTGAGCCTTGCGGTACCCCACTAGTCACTGCCTGCCATTGTGAAAAGGACCCGTTTACTCCTACTCTTTGCTTCCTGTTTGCCAGCCAGTTCTCTATCCACATCAATACTGAACCCCCAATGCCATGTGCTTTAAGTTTGCATACTAATCTCTTATGTGGGACCTTGTCGAAAGCCTTCTGAAAGTCCAGATACACCACATCCACTGGTTCTCCCCTATCCACGCTACTAGTTACATCCTCGAAAAATTCTATAAGATTCGTCAGACATGATTTACCTTTCGTAAATCCATGCTGACTTTGTCCAATGATTTCACCACTTTCCAAATGTGCTGCTATCCCATCTTTAATAACTGACTCTAGCAGTTTCCCCACTACCGACGTTAGACTAACTGGTCTGTAATTCCCCGTTTTCTCTCTCCCTCCCTTCTAAAAAGTGGGGTTATGATTGCTACCCGCCAATCCTCAGGAACTACTCCAGAATCTAAAGAGTTTTGAAAGATTATTACTAATGCATCCACTATTTCTGGAGCTACTTCCTTAAGTGCTCTGGGATGCAGCCTATCTGGCCCTGGGGATTTATCGGCCTTTAATCCATTCAATTTACCCAACACCACTTCCCGACTAACCTGGATTTCACCCAATTCCTCCAACTCCTTTGACCCGCGGTCCCCTGCTATTTCCGGCAGATTATTTATGTCTTCCTTAGTGAAGACGGAACCAAAGTAGTTATTCAATTGCTCCGCCATATCCTTGTTCCCCATGATCAACTCACCTGTTTCTGACTGCAAGGGACCTACATTTGTTTTAACTAATCTCTTCCTTTTCACATATCTATAAAAACTTTTGCAGTCAGTTTTTATGTTCCCTGCCAGTTTTCTTTCATAATCTATTTTTCCTTTCCTAATTAAGCCCTTTGTCCTCCTCTGCTGGTCTCTGAATTTCTCCCAGTCCTCCGGTATGCTGCTTTTTCTGGCTAATTTGTACGCATCATCCTTCACTTTGATACCATCCCTGATTTCCCTTGTTATCCACGGATGCACTACCTTCCCTGATTTATTCTTTTGCCAAACTGGGATGAACATTTTTTGTAGTTCATCCATGCAGTCTTTAAATGTCTTCCATTGCATATCCACCGTCAACCCTTTTAGAATTAATTGCCAGTCAATCTTGGCCAATTCACGTCTCATACCCTCAAAGTTACCTTTCTTTAAGTTCAGAACCATTGTTTCTGAATTAACAATGTCACTCTCCATCCTAATGAAGAACTCAACCATATTATGGTCACTCTTGCCCAAGGGGGCACGTACAATAAGACTGCTAACTAACCCTTCCTCATTACTCAATACCCAATTAACTGTTTAAAAAATGCAGTTAACTGTTTAAAAAACTCAGGATGATCAATATTTGGTGCATAGACATTCACCATAGCGACTTTTTGCCTATAAAGAACACCAGTAATCACCAAGAATCTGCCATATGGATCAGAAATTGTTTCATGGTGAACAAACGGAATTGAGGAGTCAATAAAAATAGAGACTCCTTTCACCTTAGCCTGTGAATTTGAATGAAACTGCTGTCCTCTCCAAAACTTGAAAAATCGTGACTTGTCATCTTGCCTTACATGAGTTTCCTGAACAAAGATAATCCGAGCATTTAGTCTGTGAAGAACTTTTTTTTTTAAATTCCTCTTCATGCGATGGTTCAAGCCATTCACATTCCATGAAAGGAAATTAGTAACTTTATCCATATTGCTTGTAAAAATCATGTGGGATGTAATGGGTTAATTTCTTGAAGCCTAAAAGTTCATAATACTGGAAGAAGAAAATTCTAGGGCAGAGCCAGAAGTGACGACATTTCAGCCAATTTTGTAGTTCAGAATTTGCACAAATGGAGATCACTAAATAGGGAACAAAATCAGCTATCAATTACTCCCCTTCCTCGCCGTAGCTCTCCGGAAAGCTAGAGGCGTCTTGAGGACTGTTAAAAAATCAAAAGTTACCATTGAAAAGTTGAATACGCAATCTACTGTAGCTGGAAATAATAGAGCTGGGCGCAGTTTTTTCTTATACAAATCAGACATTACATCATAAAAAGTCTTTCTTATTTCCAAAAGCTCGTAACTATAATCAGGGACAAACCGAAACTTACATCCTTCATATTCAACCACACCCAACATTTTTGCTGCCTGGAGAATATTCTCCTTCATTTGAAAAAAATGAAACCGAATGATCAAGTGTCTCGGTTTATTACTGGATTTCTTCCCAATCCTGTGTGCGTTATCCAGGAACGGAAGGTTTTCATTGTGCTTAATGTTGAATGTTCCCTTTATCATTTTAGAAGCATATTTTATAACGTTATCTCCTTCTTGGCCTTCCGGCAAACCAACAATTCGTAAATTCAAACGACGGCTTCTGTTTTCTAAGTCCATATTTTTAGACTTGTATTGCTGAAGTGCTCGAGTGTTTTCATTCATTCTCCGTTCCAGTTTTTCAATCTTCAAATCTCTCTCTCGTCCCAGGATTCGCAAGGTATCAATTTGATCCTTTTGTTCACGAAGTTCATCTTGTAACAAAGACAGTTTTCCTTGGACTTCCTTCAATTTGGTAGAAACTCCTTTCACCATTTCTTCCAAACTGCCAAATCTTGTTTTCATTTCATTTTTCAGCTCATTTTTCAATTCATCGTTCATTTTCGATATTGCTTCTACGATGCTGGAATCAGAAGCTGCAGCTGTGGTTGTGGCTTGCCCCAGTTCCTTCTTTGGGGATCCTCCTTTCCTTCTTGTCTCCATCCTGTTCACGATTAAGGCGTATGAACAGTTAGACGGTGTCTTGTAGTCAAATAGTCACCAGTAACATTGAAAGAGTGGTCAGTGGAAGTTAAAAGTTAAGGGAGCAAATGAGTTTGCAACCTTACAGCATGCAGCCACTAGGAGAGTCCCAAACAATTCATTTCATTTCATTTCCATTTCCATCTCAGTTTCAAGCACAGGGCAGGCCAAACATCTCATTTCATTTTCATTTCATTTCATTTCCATTGCCATTTCAGTTTCAAGCACAGGACAGGCCCAACAACTCATCTAATTTTCATTTCATTTCATCTCAATTGCCATTTTAGTTTCAAGCACAGGGCTGGCTAAACAACTCATCTCATTTTCATTTCATTTCATTTTCATTGCCATTTCAGTTTCAAGCACAGGGCTGGCCAAATAACTCATCCCATTTTCATTTCATTTTATTTCCATTGCCATTTCAGTTTCAAGCACGGCTGGCCAAACAACTCATCTCGTTTTCATTTCATTTCATTTCCATTGCCATTTTAGTTTCAAGCACAGGGCAGGCCAAACAACTCATCTCATTTTCATTTCATTTCATTTCCATTGCCATTTCAATTACCAGCCAGGGCAGGCCAAACAACTCATCTCATTTTCATTTCATTTCATTTCCATTGCCATTTCAGTTTCAAGCACACGGCAAGCCAAACAACCCATCTCATTTGACACTAATCTACATCCCCCCTCTTAAAGAATCAACAACAATACATGTATAACAATCGATGACATGCAGGAGGAAAGTCAAACATAATCCGGATCCTTCACAACCGGCCCGCAAACATGACCAGCATGTTTCACAGGCGAGGGAGTCTGGACCAACGTCTCTGGAGACGAAGCAGGAAACTGTGGTGCAGGCGAAGATGGAACAGACAGAGGAGTTGTTGCAGGCATGGGTTGTTGCGTTGGCAAAAGCATGTGAGTGCCACTAGACACAGACGGAAGTGAACTTGTATGATCTGGATAATACGGAGGAGGAACTGGCTCGTTCACACGCAGGATGTGTTGCCTGTTACGTCTGTAGGAGTCGCCATCAGCACTAACGATATATGAGTGTGGCTCCGAAGCAATTCTGGAAATTACTCCAATACGGTCGTGGCCTTTGTCAGTCTGTAAGCGAACCACCTGCCCTTCGGTTATCGGTGGCAGCGGCCTACTTGTCTTGTCAAACCATTGTTTTTGAATGTCACGCTTCTGTTGCAACCTGGATTGAACCTCCTCAGGTGGAGTCACTTATGGGACCAATGCCTGACCCGCTACAGGCACTGTGGCACAGGTTTGCCTTGACAACAACCGTTGAGCGGGTGAACTCAAGATGGGGTCACGGGAGATGTTGCGTAAAGGCTCTGTCTCACGGTGTTGCCGTCATCGGCGGTGAAGCACGGCGTCGCCGGTAGAGGGGACCGCACGGCAATGGTGAGAGCGCCGAGCCTATGCCACGGGAGCGCCGCACAGATGCTGCGCGGGGGCCGAGTGATTTAAGTACGGCTGGTCCCACGAGCTTGCGGTAAGTTAAAAAAAAGGGCGGGCCGACTGCGATGACGTCATTTCGGATCTGCGTGACTGTGGCGGCGGCAGTGCTGATCGCGGCGCTGTGGCGGCGGCTGTGGCGGCGGCCGTGCTGATCGCAGCGCTGTGGCGGCGGCCGTGCCGCACACGTGCCTCACTGGCGGAGGCTGTGGCGGTGAAGGTTCTACTCACAGCGCTCGTGCCACACTGGTGGCGGCTGTGGCGGCGACCGTGCCGCACTCGTGCATCACTGGCGGCGGCTGTGCGGTAGGAAAATATTTTTGAACAGTGTTGGTTTTATTTTAGCACCGTGCGGTGTTGGGAACAATGCCACACGGCCCCGGAATTGTGCGTTTGACCGAGCCCGCGGTCTCTGGCGGCCCAGGAGCGGTAGATAGTTCCTGTTTCGCCGCCAATGACCGCAGACTCGTGCGACAGGCCTTTAAGTTGAGCAGATCTGGGAAAATGTCCGATTTTGCTCTGTAAGAACGTTCCATGAGCTGTTTAGCCCTTTTGACAGCCAGTTCAGCCAACCCGTTAGACTGGGGGTATTCAGGGCTGCTGGTGACATGGTGGAAATTCCAGTGTCTAGCGAACTCCCTGAATTGTTGGCTGGTGAATTGACTGCCGTTGTCAGTTAGCAGTCTGCCGGAGATCCGTGTACGGAAAAGTGCCGAGATAACTTCGAAATCACTCCACTGGAAGTGGGGCTGCTGAGAAAATCAATGTCAAATCATCCTAAATAAGAATCCACAAGCACCAGGTACTGTTTGCCGTGCCAATCGAATATGTCAGCTGCGACTGTAGACCACAGGAGTGCAGGCACAGGATGTGAAAGAAGTGGTTGTTTTTGTTGTTGAGGTGCTAAACTGTTGCACACTGCGCAGGATGCCACATTTTCGGTGATGTACTCGGCCATGCCAGGCCAGTAAAACATGCTTCTTGCCGGTAAAACAGTGGCTTCAGCACCAGGGTGCCCTGCATGAACAGCGTTAAAATACCGGTGGTGCAGCGAAGCAGGTGTCCTTTTAAAATAATGCCGTCTTGCAGCCCTAGCTCATCTCGGACAGCAAAGAAGGGCCGGACTGGCAGCGGAACGTTGTAGTGTTTGTCTGGCCAGCCGCGCTTAATGACGGAGGTTAGCGACCGTAAGGTACTGTGAGCAGCAGTGTGGGCAACCAGATCCTCCATACAGGACGAAGGGATGAAAGACACAGTCATCACAATATAGTCATCATCCGGTGAGGGCGGATCCTCGCAGGTCTTCCAGGGTGCACACGAGAGAGTGTCGGCCAGGTGCATATCCTTACCACATTTGTGGATCAGAACAATGTCATATTTTTGAAGTTGTAGTAACATCCGCTGTAGGTGCACTGGACAAGTGTGGATAGGTTTGTTGAAAATGCTGATCAGAGGTTGGTGGTCAGTTTCAATTGTGACAGTGTAGCCAAAGATGAAATCATTAAATTTCTTGCAAGCAAAAACAACCACTAGGAGCTCTTTTTCAATTTGGGCATATCGTTGCTCTGTGTCAGTCATGGTGCGCGAGGCATAAGCAATAGGCTTATTGTTATTGCCATCATTCTGAAGGCATGCAGCGCCCAGCCCATATTGTGAGGCGTCACAAGTAAGTGTAATCGGTAGCTTAGGGTCAAAGTAAGCCAGAGTAGGAGCAGCAGACATCTGCCGTTTAAGAGTGTTGAATGCTGTCTGTTGTTGCTCGTGCCAAGTCCAAGAAGAGTCTTTGTGTGTAAGCTGGCGCAATGGGGCTGATATTTCGCTGAAGTCCAGGATGAATTTGCTCAAATAGTTGGCCATGCCAAGGAATCACTGCAAACTGAGCACGTCTGTGGGTGCTGGAAGGTCATTGATAGCACTAGTTTTCGCTGGATTAGTTTTTAGGCCGTCTTTGGTGAATATATGACCTAGGTATTTTACCTCATTCACTCTGAATTTGCATTTTTGAGGATTTAGCTTGAGATGGATGGCCTCGGCACGCTTCAATACTTTTGTGAGATTTGCATTGTGCTCTCTGACCATTTTACCAGCAATGGGGATATCGTCCACTACGATGGAGCATTTGGTCGCCTAATTATAGGAAGGATGTCAACAAAATAGAGAGAGTACAGAGGAGATTTACTAGAATGTTGCCTGGGTTTCAGCAACTAAGTTACAGAGAAAGGTTGAACAAGTTAGGGCTTTATTCTTTGGAGCGCAGAAGGTTAAGGGGGGACTTGATAGAGGTCTTTAAAATGATGAGAGGGATAGACAGAGTTGACGTGGATAAGCTTTTCCCACTGAGAGTAGGGAAGATTCAAACAAGGGGACATGACTTGAGAATTAAGGGACAGAAGTTTAGGGGTAACATGAGGGGGAACTTCTTTACTCAGAGAGTGGTGGCTGTGTGGAATGAGCTTCCAGTGACGGTGGTGGAGGCAGGTTCGTTTTTATCATTTTAAAATAAATTGGATAGTTATATGGACGGGAAAGGAATGGAGGGTTATGGTCTGAGTGCAGGTATATGGAACTAGGGGGGAATACGTGTTCGGCACGGACTAGAAGGGTCGAGATGGCCTGTTTCCGTGCTGTAATTGTTATATGGTTATATGGTTATATGGGTAGCCTGCAAACAATTGCTCCATGGCTTGTTGAAATACTTCACTGGCAGAGCTTATACCAAAAGACATCCGAAGAAATAACGTCCGAATGGAGTGCTGAACGTTGTCAACTTGGAGGAGTTATGCTCCAGTGGAATCTGCCAGAATTTACTTTTGGCATCCAGCACCGTGAATACAGTTGCTTCAGCAATCTGCGCAGCAATCTCATCCACAGTGTGCATGGGATACCATGGCCGTTTGATTGCTGTATTTAAGTCCTTGGGGTTGATACAAATCCATATCTCGTCTCTGTTCTTCTTAGTAGCGACAACCATTGTGGAAACCCAGTCCGAGGGGTCAGTTACGGGAGTAATCACACCTAGAGACACCATTCTGTTAAGTTCACTTTGAACATGATCCCGCATAGTGTGGGGAATCTTATGAGCTGGACGAACAACTGGGATTGCCTCAGGATCAATGGTAATCGTGTTCGTTAAATAGATCTTTGTATTGTGTTAGAATTTGATGTGTAAAATCACAGTCTGTAGTCAGAGGACAGACAGAAGGGCTGAAAGTAATCAAACCCATGTCTAGGCATGCATCTGCACCCAGTAGGGATGGTACATTCTCACGTACCACGTAAAAATCTAGGATGTGGGCACGTGAGTTGAGACGGCAATGTAACGCAACTTGGCCGATAGGGTGTACACGAGTTCCAGCAAACGAGATAAGTGATGCTGCTGTAGGAGATAACGTTTCTGTGTTTTTCAGCTTCTGGAAAACAGCCAAATTTATGACGTTACAGCGTGCACCCGAGTCCACTTTGAGATAAAGGGTTTTGCCATTAATGAGCAATGCGACCTTGGGATCTAGCTCTTGGTGCACTGAATTAGACAAAGCATGTATATCAATCTCTGCACTTTCGGCAGCTGTTTGTACATCCATGGGAACTGAGTGTGAGAACTCCGAGTTTAAACTTTCATCATTGCTGAGCGAATTGACTGTCTCATTTGAAATATGTTACTACATGATCAACAACACTTAATGAAGTGGTTTCTTTTGTTGCAAAATCGATACAGTTTTCCATACGCAGGGCAATGGTCCCGAACTGCGGCGTGTGAACCCCTGCAGTTAAAGCAATTGTCAATTAATCTTAGCTTGCTGACCGGCACATGAGATAAACGAGAAGTTTGATAAGATATCAAATCTTATTTGGCAGCATTAATTTCATCAGCAGAGTGCCCCAAGGTTTTAATGTGAGCATTAGTCAATTCAGCTATGCGACAGCGGTTTTCAACAGCCGCTAAGGTCAGGTCAACTTCCCGAAGTAATTCATCGCGTAATTTATCATTCAATATGCCATGGATCAAGCGATCGCGAACAAGACCATCTTGAATATCTCTGAAATCGCATCGACTAGTGACATGCTTCAGAGCACTCATGTATAACTCAACCGGTTCTCTTTGTTTTTGACACATTGAGAAAAATTTATGATGTTCAATGCTCACATTGATTTGTAACTCACATAATTGTCGGAATTTACGTAGGAGACATTCAGGGTCGCGCATAGACTCCGCAGCAATAGGGTCACCGTTAGCATCAACTCCAACTGGTGCATAGTGAAATCTTCTGGCACGACGAGCAGCTTCTGTGCCTGCCAAATTAAGAAGGATTGATACACGAAGAGCAGGATCAGCCATAGGATAGGCAGCATCAATGTAGATAGAAAAATCCTCTTTAAACACACGCCATCGTTCTGCAAGATCTACATCAAACACCAAGATCTCTGGTTTCCTGAGAGCGGAAGCCATTGTATACAGTAGAAAAATAACAAACTAAGATTAAAAAAACTATAGAATTAATCGAGGAGTAAGTCCGTACACTCTGGCACCATGTTGAATGTTGACCATACAATAACAGAAGCCTTACACCATTATAAAGATCTAAAGATTTTATTAACTACATAACAAGCATGACTACACACTTGCATGTTCTGCTTACACTAAAGGAATCCAGCGAGCAGAGATAACTGAAAAGCTAGAGGGCGTAACTACAGAAGCATGACTCATGAAATGAGTGACTCTAATCTACACTCATCTCATTTTCATTTCATTTCATTTCCATTGCCATTTCAGTTTCAAGCACAGGGCAGGCCAAACAACTCATCTCATTTTCATTTCATTTTATTTTATTTCATTTCCATTTCCATTTCCGTTTCAAGCACAGGGTAGGCCAAACATGTCATCTCATTTTCATTTCATTTCATTTCCATTGCCATTTCAGTTTCAAGCACAGGGCAGGCCAAACAACTCATCTCATTTTCATTTCATTTCAGTTCCATTGCCATTTCAGTTTCAAGCACAGGGCAGGCCAAACAACTCATTTTATTTTCATTAAGGGCTAGCAAAACATTTATTGCAAGTACATTGCAGACTCACAGTTCATTAGACTCACTGTTCAGTTGACTCACTGCAGAATCACAGTTGTGGCCTCTCCCTCGTGTTCTTCCAGAGTGACTGACTCACATCGAGGCATCCAGGGTTTTATAGTCCTGACCCCCTCCCCCAGAAGGGGCGGCACCATCATCATTCTTGATTGACAGGCGAGAGGACCAATCAGCTGATCTCAAGATTTTTAAACATTCATAACTTTTTTATTTTTCATCGATCGGAAAAATCCTCGGGGCTGCCTCAGCGGAGGTCGGTGGGTGCCTCATAGGCACTGCCAGTGGTGGTGGTGGAGGCAAATATTATCGTAGCTTGGAAGAGTCGTTTAGACGCAGGTATTGGAGTAATATGGCTCATAAGGAGGCAAAAGAGTTTAACTTGGCATCATGTTCAGCACAATAATTGTGGGCCAAAGTGCAGTTTGATCGCATCAAAGTTGATGGCATCGACGTGGAGATCGTCAAAAGCTTCAACATCCTAGGAATAAATATCAGCAGCACTTTGCAATGAACCGGCCATGGTGAAGCTATGGGCAAGAAAGCACCCCAACGCCTCCACCTCCGAAGGCTTAGGAAGTTCAGCATGTCGCCAACAACTCCCTTGGATGCTGCAAGGTGGCACCCGAATGTAGCACGACTCTGCTGGTTTTCCAAAAGAGGATCTGTTGCACTCGTGCATAGTATGATTGGACTGGATAGCATGCAGAATAAGATTTTCACTGTATCTCTGTACACATAACCAAAAATAAACCAACTGACAACTTCTACAGAAGCGCCATCGAAAGCATCGGATGCATCACAAGTTGGTTTGGGAACCAACCTTCCTTCCATTGACTCCATTTATACCTCTCGTTGCCTCGGCAAGGCCAGTAACATAATCGAGGACCAGTCTCACTCCCTCTTCTTCCTGTCTCAATATAAGCGGAAGTTTGAAATCGCACATCTCAAGATTCAGGGACAATTTCTTCCCAGTTCTTATCAAGTAACTGAACGGTCCTCTCCTGCAGTGAGGTTCTGACATCCCATCTACCTCATTGAAGATCTTTGAACGTGCTTTAAACGGATATTATGGGACCTAATGTTACATATTTCCACCAACAAACTTTATGCACACTTTATCTGATATCTTTGCACTTTGGACGGCTTGATTATATTGATGTATAGTCTTTTTCTTGACAGCACACAAACAAAAGCTTATCATTCTATCTTGGTACAAGTGAAAATAACTAAGTGAACTAAACTATTGTTTTATATCGAAGTCATGTGAGTGACTACCTGAAGACCCCGCCAGCCCGCATGCGCGTCAATACGTCGACGCATGGCGCGGGAGTCGGAGCAGTCCGAAACTGCTCTGGCATGTAAGTTAATTTTGTTTTCAGCAGGCCGCTGCGGTACAGCGGGCCCGGAGTAGCTGACGGAGGCGGCCGGATTTGGGGCCGCCGTGGAGGCTCCATAAGGAGCTAGATACAATATTGCGGCTGCCGCCGTTGGAGGTCCGAACGGGAGCAGGCGGCCGGATTTGGAGGCCGCCGTGGGGCTCCGTAAGGAGCTAGGATATGATATTGCGGCTGCCGGCATTGGAGCTCCGAACGGGAGCAGGCGGCCGGATTTGGAGGCCGCCGTGGAGGCTCCATACGGAGCTAGGATTCGATATTGTGGCTGCCGGCATTGGAGCTCCGAACGGGAGCAGGCGGCCGGATTTGGAGGCCGCCGTGGGGCTCCGTAAGGAGCTAGGATATGATATTGCGGCTGCCGGCACAGCCAGGTAAGCGATCGCTGCAAAAGATTAGCAGCAGCCGGTGAGTTAAATATTGCCGCGGCCAGGAGCAACCGCCAGGTAAGCTCAGCTGCTGTAGCACCGAGCTACTTTAAACATAGATGCTGCCGGCTGAGGTCGGCTCAGCTTACGCTGGAGCAGCATATAGTGTATGCTTTGTTTTTAGGGCGGCTATAAATAGAGTTGGTAGGTTTTTAATAGCGGTTGTCGCTCGGTCACGTTTGTGACATCGTAGCAGATAGCATACAAAGGTTATGTTTAATACTTTGGCAATATAACGATGTATCTTATCATGCCAATAACGTTTTTAATTGAAAATGAATTAAATTGAATACAAAGGACATTTATTATCACATACACCAAATGGTGTAGTGAAATTTGACTTGCCATTGCAGTCCAGAGCTCCTGGCTTAGGAAGCCTTTTTTGAGCTGTGTCTATCAGACACCTGTGGGAGCTACACCTGGTTCAGGTTGGAGTCATGATAATTTCCGCTCAGTAGAGGGGACTGTTGGAGATTCTTTCATAAGAGACTCCAACTATGTGGATATCGATAGAGCAGTCGAATCTATGATCTAATGGGGATATGCTTCTTTTAATCATATGAACACACTATGCTCCGTGTACCGGAGGCATTAACAGGCAGCTCCAGCCATATGCCTGTGCTTACACCTGGCAGGGTTGCAGTGTTTCTCCCACTCTGTCGTGGGGATTATCGGAAAGAGGTGACTCCAATTATGATGCCGGCTCATCTAGGTCATATGGGGGCCAGACGCCTGAGGTAGCAACACCTTGTGCAGGGTTGCGCTCTATTTCCTCCCCTGATATACTCCGTTGAGGCTCCAGAAGGGAGCAAGGACTCGGAGTCACTAACAGGTGCAACCTGTCTGGTAAGTACAATAAATAATGATGATTTATACCGACAGCAGAGGACTGCAGCAGTGCGGAAAGCCGACGGCCACTTCGGAGTCGCTGGCAGCGCCGATCTGCACAGCTAGTTCCGATTTGGCACCTAGAGGGAGCAGCTTGGCAACCCCGAGTCGGGGCAAAGCCAAAGCCAAGTCTTTGAGACAAGTCCTGTCGGACGATTCAGGACAAGAGGATTCTGTCCCCACATCTATGGCAGATGTGATTGGCCGTTTGTCTCAATTGGAACATCTGATGGATCAGATGGTGGCACAAAATATGCTCTGTGTTATGGAGGCATGCACAGGCAGTTCGAGTCATACGCCTGTAGCAACACCTGCTTCAGGGTTGCAATATTCCTCCCACTCAGATAAAGAGAGTGTCAGAGATGGTGGCACAAAATATGCTCAGTGTATGGAGGCATACTCAGGCAGTTCGAGTCATACGCCTGTGGCATCGCCTGGTTCAGGGTTGCAGTATTTCCCCCACTCTGTCGAGGGGAGTGTCGGAGATGAGTATGGAGCTGACTCCGAACATGAGTATGTGCCTAAATCCCATGCTTTAATGCATGATGTATGAGAGTCGCATAAGGAAGAGCTGCCTGCTCTTGCCTCTAAATTTGCTGTTCACTCGGGGACGGGCAAGCCACTACAAGAGGAGTTGGCCAGCGACATCAGCTACCTAACATCAGCTACCTACACACCAGCTGAAGGAGATGTGGTCAGACAGGGTCTGCAAATGGAACTTCGCTGAAGCTCCAACAAGCAGATCGACCCGGATTCAGAGACGCTGGCAGGTAACCTCCATAAAACTCCGAAATGGAGAAGTCTGTCGGCCCAGGTTTGGGTTTACTGGCAGCATGGGCTGTCTAGTCTCTTTTCACTGTCTCTGGGAAAGATCAGGTTGATGCAGAGACATTGGCAGGGTGCCTTGCATAGTAACCTCTGTAAGTTCCAAGTAGGAACAGCTTGGTTACCCTGGTTCAGGGTACATCATCATGGAATTGGCTGGCCATATGGGTCATATTGACCAGGGAAGCATTGCCTCAACATCTGTGATTGAGGTTATCAGGATGCTCAGTAGAATGAAGTAGTTGAAGTCTCCCTCAACACATGTTTAAATTTCTGTTCAGTTAGTGGAGTTGCCAGTTCATTGAAAACATCGTTGCCATCCTCTCTGGGATAGATAGCTACCAGCAGGAAGCTGGCCTGGCATATAATATTTTTATCTGACCTGCAGGTTCATTTTGTGAATCAAAAATGTATTTTTAAAAATCCGTAGACTCTCAATACCAGTATTCCTGATTGAGTGTTGGGTCGAAGAGATTGTGTTGCGCACACTGGGGACTCAGACAAGTGGTTTCAGTCACAGGACTGCGAAGCAATTCCTGATTCAGGCTTGCATTATGCTAAATTCCCCTCTGAGGAAGAACGCTGAGAATTCATGGTGACTCTTATAGTCAAGAGTTGACAGGGAACTCGTATTCCCACATCAAGGGGAGGCTGTGTTTTCAGCTCTAGGCTTTAGGTACAGATTATATGTTATCAGCGAAATGTATGAATAACTAGATAATGCATCTTCCGCTGCAAGAGAAGCCAAAAAATTTCCGTCCGTATGGTCAATAGAGCAACGGTGGTTCCAAGTGGAATCAGTGACATCTCACGGAGGATGAGTGGTCTGCCCAAGAACAAGAGGGATATATTTCTGATACTTCTCAAGATTACAGAAACATGGAGCATGCCGAATCAGGTTAGGATTTGGCTAATCTGATCATGTGTTTAGTTACCCAGTTTAAGATGGATGATTGGCTTTCAGTAATTTAACTGATTCAGAGAATCGATCTTCAAGATGCATACTTTGCCATATCTATACACATGAGGCACAGATTATAACCATATAACCATATAACCATTACAGCACGGAAACAGGCCATCTCGGCCCTTCAAGTCCGTGCCGAACACTCCCCCCCCTTCTTTCTTCTTACTTCCCCCTAGTCCCATCTACCTGCACTCAGACCATATCCCTCCATTCCTTTCCCGCCCATATACCCATCCAATCTATTTTTAAAGGATAAAATCGAACCTGCCTCCACCACTTTCACTGGAAGCTCATTCCACACAGCTACCACTCTCTGAGTAAAGAAGTTCCCCCTAATGTTACCCCTAAACCTCTGTCCCTTAATTCTCAAGTCATGTCCCCTTGTTTGAATCTTCCCTACTCTCAATGGGAAAAGCTTATCCACGTCAACTCTGTCTAACCCCCTCATCATTTTAAAGACCTCTATCAAGTCCCCCCTTAACCTTCTGCGCTCCAAAGAATAAAGACCTAACTTGTTCAACCTTTCTCTGTAACTTAGTTGCTGAAACCCAGGCAACATTCAAGTAAATCTCCTCTGTACTCTCTCTATTTTGTTGACATCCTTCCTATAATTAGGCGACCAAAATTGTACTCCATACTCCAGAATTGGCCTCACCAATGCCTTGTACAATTTTAACATTACATCCCAACTTCTATATTCAATGCTCTGATTTATAAAGACCAGCATACCAAAAGCTTTCTTTACCACCCTATCTACATGAGATTCCACCTTCATTATCTGGTGTTTTGATAACAAAGCCAGTGGTGGAAGCTAATGCTGCCCTATTCAGATCAAAGGGCATTGTGTCATCGAGTTTTAGATAATATGCAAAATTTGCAGCTGATAAAACGTAGGGGTTTATCAGTAGATACCTCTTGCGATATTAAGGATGAGGCAACATGAAATTTAATGGTGCCAACTTTGCCTATTCATTCAGGCCATGGTAAGGCGGCTGAAGCAACTCCTATTTACTCGATCACGAGTGATGGCTGGGGCAGCCTGTCTTCTCAGGCACCTAGCTCTGCACGATTGTATGGGAAGTTTGTGAACAAAATATGTGAGTTACTTTTAAACGAAAGTAACAGAGGTTTGTGTGGCTTTCAGATTGGGCCTAGAGAAGCGTTTATGTGATAGCACAATTGACACTGCTTGTGCTGCTTTGTCATTCTCTATAGTACCATAAGTGGGACAATAAATGATTGGTTATTCACCCGTTGTTCACTAACGTTATGCAGGGTGTCTTTTATATGACCACTCTAAAAGCCTACACTCATTGGAGTGTGCGATGTACGTATATCAGTAAATTATTATGCAAATATTCTTCTACTGTATTCCTAATGGGAGCAGTATTTTTAAGTTGATTATGCTTTCAGCAACTGATTTCAGCACAAAGAACACAGTCTGTACTCAATCTCTGGCTTAGTCTCTGGGTCATAACTGACATTAGGGTAGCTTGTTATGGAAATGATCTCATAAGCAAAATGGGCATGATTGCATATATTTGGAGTGACAGCATACCCACCAGAGCGGAGATTGGGGGTGTCATTAGGTATACAAGTACACTGAGCTTGCTAGTACCTCTGAGATGAAAGATAGTTTATTTATTGTTATTCAATAGACTCAAGATATTACTGATGGCTCATTAGCAGCCAATAGAATGGATAGTTCCCTTTCATCATACAGCAAGAGGCTTACATAGTGTGTGTTAATAAGTTATAAAATTTGGTTGAATATGTCTGGATATTTGCAGATAGAATTCTGCACAGTGTTGCATGAGTTATTGTCAAACTCAAAGTCAATTGGGACTATGGTCCGGTTAAGAACAATGGCCATGTATGAAAGTTAGCATCATGGTATTAATAACCCATGTTTTTCTACCATTAATGGTTTATCTGTTTAAGTGTTTCACACACAGATTGGGTTACTGCATGAAACCACAAAGCTTTGAAGGCTTCACGTAGTCACTCACGTGACTTCGATATAAAATAGAAAGATTAAACGAGAACTTACCTTTTGAAGTTTGATCTTTATTTTATGAGAAGTTGAAGTGAGGGAATACGTGCCCTCCACTCCCCACCCTAATTCTCATAAAGATCATTAGGTAATTCTAAGGTCGTTAATCTTTCTATAGCTTAAGTTCAGCAACTAGGCTGTGGTTTCATACAGCTGCTCTGAAGATTGACACGCATGCGGGCTGGCAGGGTCTTCACTTATTCCCTCACTTCAACTTCTCATAAAATAAAGATCAAACTTCAAATGGTAAGTTCTCGTTTAATCTTTCTATTTTATGTTACATGTAAAGCGTTCAGGAATTAGCTGCTAAAGATGGCTTGGGCGGCAGTAAAGAAATGAGCAGACCATACAGCAGGCAGTGATGAAAGCGAATGGCATGTTGGCCTTTATAACAAGAGGAATCGAATATAGGAGCAAAGAGGTCCTTCTGCAGTTGTACATAGCCCTAGTGAGACCACTCCTGGAGTATTGTGTGCAGTTTTGGTCCCCTAATTTGAGAAAGGACATTCTTGCTATTGAGGGAGTGCAGCGTAGCATTACAAGGTTAATTCCCGGGATGGCGGGACTGTCATATGCTGAGAGAATGGAGCAGCTCGGCTTGTACACTCTGGAGTTTAGGATGAGAGGGGATCTCATTGAAACATATAAGATTGTTAAGGGTTTGGGCACGCTAGAGGCAGGAAACATTTTCCCGATGTTGGGGGAGTCCAGAACCAGGGGTCACAGTTTAATAATAAGGAGTAAGCCATTTAGAACGGAGACGAGGAAAAAAAAATTCTCACAGAGAGTGGTGAGTCTGTGGAATTCTCTGCCTCAGAGGGCGGTGGAGGCAGGTTCTCTGGATGCTTTCAAGAGAGTGCTCTTAAAAATAGCGAAGTCAGGGGATATGGGGAGAAGGCAGGAACGGGGTGCTGATTGGGGATGATCAGCCATGATCACATTGAATGGCGGTGCTGGCTCGTAGGGCCAAATGGCCTACTCCTGCATCTATTGTCTATTGTCTATTTTCTATTTTGGTATGGCAGCCCAATCAAATTGTGCAGTTGTGTCAGTTTGACATGCGATATTTCGATAATCTACATTTGGATTTTAATTTGGAGGCGTTATGGGAGTTCCATTAACTGATGGAAAGTGTCAGTTTAATTGCTGGATAGGAAAGTTGTTGGGAACATGCTGATCTTCCTACCTTCTAATGAGGTAGAGGCGTTGGTGTGCTTTCTTACCCATAAGAAAATGATCAGTAGAATTAACACTACAATTCATGGTCGCAACCCACACTCTCTCTTTCTTCACAATAGGCGGCCATGTGGCCTGAGAGGGTTCCTGAAATTTGGAATTGTTGAAGGAAACGGACGGTAGAACTTGAGCTAAATAATGTCAAATTGAGAGAGTGGTCTGAAAGTGTTTGAATCATATCCAGGGGCAGATCTACTATGAAACTAATGAAGCTTAAGCTTCAGGGCCCCTAATCTAAGTATGTTACAAAACTTACCTTCAGCGGCGCTGCAGTTCTGCCACTGGCCGTGTGCACGACTTTGGCGCCTTTGAGAGGGGGGCGGGATTAAAATGCCGTTTTCTCCTGCCTGTCGAAGTCGATTTTCTCAGGCTGTTTAGCTGCTGCAGAGAAATCGCTCCGACATCCATTCTATCAAGTTTTTTAAAAACATCGCTGGATAATTTATTTGCTGGAGTAAAATAAAATTTGACTTCTAACACCGTCAACGCCGACAATGGGACGGATCTCCCGTACAGGACAGATAAAGGTAAGCCGTTTATTTTACATATAAACGTGCTTCTTAGGATTACTTTAATCCCAATTTTACATTGCTACCAGGTGATTTAGGCCCCATACGAACTGGCAGTGTTTTTTCTGCCGATATAGAAACATAGAAAGTAGGTGCGAGAGTAGACCACCAGGCCCATCGAGCCCGCACCGCCATTCGCTCATGGCTGAACACTAAACAGACACCCTTACCCACAAACAGTAGACACAAGACACAGAACACAAGGCACTACCCTCCCCTTTATACCGCTATCACCCCTCTCCACCCCAAGAACCGCGTGATCTCCTGGGGGAGGCAAAAAAAGGATAAAAACCCAGGTCCAATTCGGGAAAAAAATCCGGGAAATTCCTCTCCGACCCCAATCCAGGCGATCGACACTTGTCCAGGAGATCACTCAGGTCTTACTATACTAACCATACCTAGGTCCATATCCCTGCCTTCTCCCCGTAGCCCCTTATCCCCTTGGCAGCTAAAAAACCATCTATTTTAGACTTAAATATATTTAATGTTTCTGCTTCCACTGCTCCCTGGGGCAGTGAATTCCATAAATTAACCACCCTCTGGGTGAAGAAGTTCTTCCTCATCTCAGTTTTAAAAGAGCCCCCTCTTATTCTACAACTATGTCCCCTAGTTCTAGTTTCCCCGATCATTGGGAACATCCTCGGTGCATCCACCCGATCAAGGCCCCTCACGATCTTATATGTTTCAATGAGATCGCCTCTCATTCTTCTAAACTCCAAAGAGTAGAGTTCCAGCCTACTTAACCTTTCCTCATATGTCAATCCCCTCATTGCAGGAATTAATCTTGTAAACCTTCGCTGCACTGCCTCCAGGGCCAGTACATCCTTTCTTAAGTATGGACCCCAGAACTGTACACAGTATTCCAAATGTGGTCTCACTAATACTGTGTACAGCTGCAGCAAGACCTCCGTGTTTTTATACTCAATCCCCCTAGCAATAAAGGCCAAAACTCCATTGGCCTTCCTGATTGCTTGCTGCACCTGCATACTAACTTTTAGTGATTCATGTACTACTACCCCTAGATCCCTTTGCGTTGCATTACAACGCAGCTCCACCTCATTTAGAAAATAACTTGCCCTATCATTTTTTTTCCCAAAGTGAATGACTTCACATTTATTAGTATTAAATTTCATCTGCCAAGTTGTTGCCCACTCACCTAGCTTATCTATATCCTTTTGCAGACTCTTCCTATCCTCCTCATCCCCCACTTTTCCTCCCATTTTTGTATCGTCCGCAAATTTTGATATATTACACTTGGTTCCCTCCTCCAAATCATTTATATAAATTGTGAACAACTGGGGTCCCAGCACCGACCCTTGCGGAACCCCGCTAGTTACCGGTTGCCATCCCGAGTATGAACCATTTATCCCCACTCTCTGCTTCCTATTTGTTAGCCAATCCTCTACCCATGCTAATATATTACCCCCAATCCCATAATT
>CM075986.1:33359502-33477559 GCA_038087875.1 Malacoraja senta | reverse complement strand
CATTTAGGATGGAGATGAGGAGAAGCATTTTCACCCAGAGAGTTGTGAATCTGTGGAATTCTTTGCCACAGAAGGCAGTGGAGGCCAATTCACTGCAACTTCGTGTGGTCTTGTATGGAGCTGTTCCGAACACAGGCAATGATGTATCCCGATGAAATGCTTTCAACGACACATCTGTAGAAGTTGGTGAGGGGTGGGGGGACATGGTAAATAGGTGCAGGAGGAGGCCATTTGGCCCTTCAAGCCGGCACCCGCCATTCAATATGATCACGGCTGATCATCCACAATCAGTACCCCGTTCCTGCTTTCTCCCCATATCCCTTGATTCCGTTAGCCCTAAGAGCTAAATCTAACTCTCTTGAAAACATCCAGTGAATTGGCCTCCATTGACTTCTGTGGCAGAGAATTCCACAGATTCACAACTCTCTGGGTGAAAAGGGTTTTCCTCATCTCAGTCCTAAATGGCCGACCCCTTATTCTTAAACTGTGACCCCTGGTTCTGGACTCCCCCACATCAGGAACCTGTTTCCTGTCCAATCCCATTGATGTCCAAGTATATTAAGAGCTGCGACCAAATGGCCTCCTCCTGCACCTATTTACCATGTCCCCCCACCACTCACCAACTTCTACAGATGTCCCTGGATGAATTTCGAGAAATGAGGAGCACTTAAAAAAGTATCGGCGGCCAGAGTATCGGCGGCCCAGGCCCACAGCCAGCGCGGAGAAGTGCCAACTCCAGCCCAACCCCGCTCCAACTCCCGAGGAACCCGCTCCGATGGGCCGGGGACTGCCAGCCGCACCCCCCGCCCCACCCAGCAGCCGAGCACCAGCCATCAACGGACACACACACACACACACACACAAAACGCTGCAGCAACTCAGCGGGACAGGCAGCATCCCCGGAGAAAAGGAATGGGTGACGTTTCGGGTCGAGACCCTTCTCCAGAGATGCTGCCTGACCAGCCGAGCCACCGCGGCGCCCCCCCCGTGTGCATCCCCACCGATGACCGGCCCCCGCCAGCACCAAGGAGCCAACCGACAGCCACTGGACAAGGAGAGAGGCCCTCGGGAGCCAGAGCCGAGCCGGTGCCAGCGCATCCCTCCTGCTCCGGCTGCAAGCCCAGTCCCCTCCAGGGACAGGCAGAGCCGATCTGGAGCCAGCATCTCCCCCCCCCCCCCGCTCCAGTTGCAAGGGAAGGGACACCCGAGAGGGGACGGGGACGGCCCAGCAGCAACTCAACAGCGCCCGCAGTGCCGGAGACCCGGGCCCGACCCCGACCGCGGACAAAACCCAGACCTGCACAGCTGCCAAGAATGTTTATCGCGAGTGGCCTATGACCTGGGCATGCGCAGTCGGAATACCAAACTCGCTTATTGGCTTCATGGGAAGAAGCACAGGGTGACGGTGGAAGGTTGCATCTTGGGACTGGAGGCCTGTGACTAGTGGTGTGCCTTAGGGGATTTGGATGAGAAGATACACTAAGATTCGCAAGTTTGCAAATGATTTAAAAATAAGTGGGTGGTATTGGAGATAGTGGAGATGGTTGTGAACGATTGCAGCAGGATCTTGATCGACTGGCCATGTGGACAAGTGAATGCTTGATGGAATTTAATACAGATAAATGTGTTGCATTTTGGGACGTCGAACAAGGGCAGGACCTGCACAGTGAATGGTCGGCCTCTGGGTAGTGTTGTAGAGCAGAGTGATCTGGGAGTACAGGAGCACGGTTCCTTGAAGGTGGAGTCGCAGGTAGATAGGGTGGTCAAAAAGGCTTTTAGCACATTGGCCTTCATCAGTCAGAGTATTGAGTATAGAAGTTGGGAGGTCATGTTGCAGTTGTATAAGACGTTGGTGAGGCCACATTTAGAGTATTGTGTTTGGTTGAGTTACCATATTATAGGTAAGATGTTGTCAAGCTGGAAAGGGTATAGAGAAGATGCTGAGGGTAGAAAGAAAAATGTTGCCAGGACTCAAGGGCCTGATCTATAGGGAGAGGTTGAATAGGCTGGGTCTCCATGTCTTGGAGCGCAGGAGGATGAGGGTTGATCTTATAGATGTGTATAGAATCATGAGAGGGATTGGTCATAGGTGATAGGAGCAGAATTAGGCCATTCAGCCCATCAAGTCTACTCTGCCATTCATTGGGTATTGATATTGATCGGGTAAAGCACAGAATCTCTTGAGGACATAGGTTTAAGAAGAGAGGGGGGGGGGGATAGATTTAATAGGAACCTGAGGGGTAACCTTTCCACACAGGGTGGTGGGTGTATGGAACGAGCTGCCGGAGGACAGGCAAGTGCTTTAACAACATTTAAAATACATTTGGACAGGTACATGGATAGGACTGGTTTGGAGGGATATGGGCCAAGTGCGGGCAGGTGGGACTAGTGTTGATGGGGACATGTTGGCCGGTGTGGGCGAGTTGGGCCAAAGGGCCTGATTTTTCGCCGTGTGTTCCTCCATCTGTCGTTGCTGCCGCAAGTGAGAGTTTCCATTGTTCTGTTTCGGGACAGATGACAATAAAACTTTCCTCCCCCTTCTCCCCCCCCCCCCCCCCCCCCCCGTCCCCTCCCTCCCTCCGACCTGCTCTCCCCCTCCTTCATCTCCATCTCCCTCCTCCTCTATTCAGTCCCCTACCCTTCCCCTTCCTGCCCCCTCCCCTTCCTCCATCCCCTCCTCCACTCTCCCCACCTCCACTCTCCCCCATCATCTTCTCTCCATCCTTTTTTCTATGGATGTACGGAAAAGTAATTATTTATTTTATGTAAAGCACTTTGGTTTCAACGCGAGTTGATTTAAACGTGCTTTATAAATGAAACTTACTTACTTACGTACACCCCCCTCCTCTCCCTCTCCCTCTCCCTCTCCTCTCCAGCCTCCCCTTACACTCCCTCTCCTGCATGTCCTTCTCCCCCCGTCTCTCTCTCTCTCTCCCTCTTTCTTTCTTTCTTTCATTACTTCAATCTCTCTCTCCCTCTCTCCTCACCCTCACTCCCCGCTCCTCCGCGCTCTCCTCCTCCTCCTCCTCCTCCTCCTCCTCCTCCTCTCTCTCCGCGGCTCCGCTCTCCGCCATCTTCCCGCCCTGGTCCTTCAGTCCCGCCCTGGTCCTCCAGCTCCGCCCCCCCCCGCCCTGGTCCTCCAGTTCCGCCCCCCCCCCGCGCGGGTCCTCCAGCTTCCCCCCCCCCCCCCCGCGCGGGTCCTCCAGCTCCACCCCCCCACGCCCTGGTGCTTCAGTCCCGCCCTGGTCCTCCAGTTCCGCCCCACCCGCGCGGGTCCTCCAGCTCCGCCCACGCCCTGGTCCTTCAGTCCCGCCCTGGTCCTCCAGCTCCGCCCCCCCGCGCGGGTCCTGCAGCTCCGCCCCTCCCCCGCGCGGGTCCTCCAGCTCCGCCCCCCCGCGCGGGTCCTCCAGGGCCGCCCCCCCCCCCCACGCGGTTCCTCTAGCTCCGCCCCCCCCCGCGCGGGTCCTCCAGCTTCCCCCCCCCCCCCGCGCGGGTCCTCCAGCTCCGCCCCCCCACCCCCCAACGCCCTGGTCCTTCAGTCCCGCCCTGGTCCTCCAGCTCCGCCCCCCCCTCCAGCTCCGCCCCACCCGCGCGGGTCCTCCAGCTCCGCCCCCCCCCCACGCCCTGGTCCTTCAGTCCCGCCCTGGTCCTCCAGTTCCGCCCCACCCGCGCGGGTCCTCCAGCTCCGCCCCCCCCCACGCCCTGGTCCTTCAGTCCCGCCCTGGTCCTCCAGCTCCGCCCCCCCGCGCGGGTCCCTGCAGCTCCGCCCCTCCCCCGCGCGGGTCCTCCAGCTCCGCCCCCCCGCGCGGGTCCTCCAGCTCCGCCCCCCCGCGCGGGTCCTCCAGGGCCGCCCCCCCCCCCACGCGGTCCTCTAGCTCCGCCCCCCCCGCGCGGGTCCTCCAGTCCGCCCCCACCGCGCGGGTCCTCCAGTTCCGCCCCCACCGCGCGGGTCCTCCAGTTCCGCCCCCACCGCGCGGGTCCTCCAGCTGCGCCCCCCCCCCGCGCGGGTCCCCCAGCTCCGCCCCCCCCCCGCGCGGTTCCTCCAGCTCCGCCCCCCCGCGCGGGTCCTCCAGCTCCGCCCCTCCCCCGCGCGGGTCCCCCAGCTCCGCCCCCCCCCCGCGCGGTTCCTCCAGCTCCGCCCCCCCGCGCGGGTCCTCCAGCTCCGCCCCTCCCGCGCGCGGGTCCTCCAGCTCCGCCCCCCGCGCGGGTCCTCCAGGGCCGCCCCCCCCCCACGCGGTTCCTCTAGCTCCGCCCCCCCCGCGCGGGTCCTCCAGCTCCGCCCCCCCGCGCGGGTCCTCCAGGGCCGCCCCCCCCCCACGCGGTTCCTCTAGCTCCGCCCCCCCCCGCGCGGGTCCTCCAGCTCCGCCCCCACCCGCGCGGGTCCTCCAGCTCCCCCCACGCCTGGTCCTTCAGTCCCGCCCTGGTCCTCCAGCTCCGCCCCCCCACGCGGTTCCTCTAGCTCCGCCCCCCCCCGCCCTGGTCCTCCAGCTCCGCCCCCCCGCGCGGGTCCTCCAGCTCCGCCCCTCCCCCGCGCGGGTCCTCCAGCTCCGCCCCTCCCCCGCGCGGGTCCTCCAGCTCCGCCCGTCCCCCAGCTCCGCCCCCCCGCGCGGTTCCTCTAGCTCCGCCCCCCCCCGCGCGGGTCCTCCAGCTCCGCCCCCCCCGCGCGGGTCCTCCAGCTCCGCTTCCCCCCCCTCCCCCGCGCTGGTCCTCCAGCTCCGCCCCCCCCCCCCGCGCGGTTCCTCTAGCTCCGCCCCCCCCCGCGGGTCCTCCAGATCCGCCCCCCCCCCGCGCGGTTCCTCTAGCTCCGCCCCCCCCCGCGGGTCCTCCAGATCCGCCCCCCCCCACGCGGTTCCTCTAGCTCCCGCCCCCCCCCGCCCTGGTCCTCCAGCTCCGCCCCCCCGCGCGGTTCCTCCAGCTCCGCCCCCCCCCGCCCTGGTCCTCCAGATCCGCCCCCCCCGCGCGGGTCCTCCAGCTCCGCTTCCCCCCTCCCCCCCCCCCCCCCCCCCGCGCTGGTCCTCCAGCTCCGCCCCCCCCCGCGCGGTTCCTCTAGCTCCGCCCCACCGCGCGGGTCCTCCAGCTCGCCCCCCCCCCCCCCCCCCGCGCGGGCCCTCCAGTGCCTACGAAGAGGTTTCTCCGGGACAAGAGCGGCGGCGGCAGCGGGGACCAGAGCGCGCGGGTTGTCACGGAGACGGCGGCGGGATGAAGGTTCTGATCGGTAGGTGCAGGGGTCACAGGTCACTGTCTCAGGTCGATCCCTGGGGTCAAGGGTCGGGTGCTAATAGACAATAGACAACAGGTGCAGTAGAGGCCATTCGGCCCTTCGAGCCAGCACCGCCATTCAATGTGATCATGGCTGATCATCCCCAATCAGTACCCCGTTCCTGCCTTCTCCCCATATCCCCTGACTCCTCTATCTTTAAGAGCCCTATCTAGCTCTCTCTTGAAAGTATCCAGAGAACCGGCCTCCACCGCCCTCTGAGGCAGAGAATTCCACAGACTCACAACTCTCTGTGAGAAAAAGTGTTTCCACGTCTCCGTTCTAAATGGCTTACTCCTTATTCTTAAACTGTGGCCCCTGGTTCTGGACTCCCCCAACATTGGGAACATGTTTCCTGCCTCTAGCGTGTCCAAACCCTTAATAATCTTATATGTTTCAATAAGATTCCCTCTCATCCTTCTAAACTCCAGAGTGTACAAGCCCAGCTGCTCCATTCTCTCAGCATATGACAGTCCCGCCATCCCGGGAATTAACCTTGTAAACCTACGCTGCACTCCCTCAATAGCAAGAATGTCCTTCCTCAAATTAGGGGACCAAAACTGTACACAATACTCCAGGTGTGGTCCCACTACTGCCCCCCTACCTCACTACTGTACAACTGCAGAAGGAAGTGTCTGGTTCCTCCCCAGGGGCTCCGTCGAATATGGCTGCCCTGCCAGCAGCTGTTAGTCCTTTCACCCTTTTTTTTATTTTTAGTGATTTGTTTTGGAGGTCTTCTAGTCTTTTATGTGGTGGGTGGGGGGAGGGGAAGGGGGAAATTTTATTTCCTAGTCCCTACCTGGTCGGAGAGGCAGCTTCCCTCCGAGCTGCTTCTTCGCCCCCCTCCTCGCGGCCGGCCATCGGACTGGAGTGGCCTTTCCTGTTGGGACCGGCCGGGAGTGCAGCTTTGGCGGCGGCACAGCGCAGGGACGCCAACACGGAGCGGGCGATGCCTTACCGGGTGCTGTGGCCGCCGACTTTAACATCCGAGGAGCTGTGGCAGCGGGCGGCGCTGGATTTAAAACACCGCAGAGCCTAGGATCCGAGATCGCCAGAGTCGGAGCTCCGGCCAGCTGAGGACTACAGGTGCCGCGGTCTCCGGGGAGGAAGCGGCCGCTCCAGACATTTCCAAGCCACTGAGGAGTGTTCACCCGACGCCGGAGCTCCAGCTTTTCCGGCAAGAGGGCCTGAAAACATCGGACTGGCTGTGGAGGCCACAATAGGCCCAACTATGGGTGAACAGGGGATGGGACTGGACTTTGCTGGCTTCCCCCACAGTGGGAACCATTGTGGGGGATGTTTTTATGTTGTTAAATTCTTTAATGTTGTGTCTTAACTTTATTCCTGTGCTACATTGGCAAGTTAAATGTCACTACACCATTTGGTGTATGTGATAATAAATGTCCTTTGTATCCTATGGGTCAGGGGTGAACGTGTCAGGCTGCTCCCTTGGTTCAGGGTTCACAGGTCAACATGTCTGGTTGCTTCCCGGGTCGGGGGTCACGGGTCGATGCGTCAGGTCATGGGGTTGGGGGCAACAGGTCGCGGGGTCGGGCTGCTCATCGGGGAAGGGGTCATGGGGGTGAGAGATCACAGGGTCGGGCTGCTTCCCGGGTTGGAGGTCATAGGTCGTTGTGTCAGGTCATGGGGTCGGGGGTGAGGGGTCACAGAGTTGGGCTGCTTCCCGGGTTGAGGGGTCATGGGGTCGGGCCGCTGACTGCTGTGTTTCTTTGGGGCAGGCGGAGGCTCCGGCTTCGTTGGCTCCGCCCTCAGCTGCCTCCTGAGGAGTAAAGGTCACGAGGTGGAGGTCGTCTCCCGGAGTCCCGGGGCCGGGGTCACCTGGGTGAGTCCACGCCCTCTCACCCCTGTCCCTCTGACCCTGACCCGTGTTCAATCTGTCCCCGCCCCGTGTCCCCGCCCCCTGTCCCCGACCCGTGTTCAATCTGACCCATGTTCCTGACCCGTGTTCCCTGTGTTCCAGACACACGTGGCCTCCCGTGGCCTGCCCCCCTGTGATGCCGTGGTGAATGTGGCCGGAGCCAATATCCTCAACCCACTACGGAGGTCAGTGAGAGAGGGGAGGGGGAGAGAGGGAGGGGAGAGAGAGGGAGGAGAGAGAGAGGAGTTGGGAAATGGGGGAGACGGAGGGGGGAGAGAGAGGGAGGTGGGGGAGGGGGAGGTGGGAGAGAGATGAGGGGGAGGGAGGGATTGGAGGGGGTGGGGGAGAGAGGGGGGGAGAGAGGAGGGGGAGGGGCTGGGGAGGATGTCAGGGTGGGAGGGGGCAGAGGAATGGAGTGGTTGGAGACAGAGAGAGGAGAGGGTGGTTGGTGGAGAGAGAAGGGCGGGTGAGGAGGGGGAGACAGACTCTGATGGTGGGAGGGGGACTCAGTGCCTCCTCTCCCCACAGGTGGAGCCGCTCCTTCCAGCAGGAGGTGGTGTCGAGCCGAGTGGAGACGACGCGGACCCTGAGTGAGGCCATCGCTCTCTGCCCCCACCCCCCTCGCAGCTGGGTGCTGCTCACCGGCGTGGGTGAGATACTGACCCCCCCCCCACCACCCTACTCCCCTCCCCCTCCCACACTCCCCTCACCAGGCACGTGCCGTGAGTAATTATTCAGGGTAGGCAGGCGGCTTTAAAAAAAAACTTAAACCGCGCATGCGCAGATTGTTCTCTCAAAAAATAAAAAATAAAAATAAGTAACAATTCAATTTGCCCAAGGCTTCTAAATCTCCTTCATTTTTTAATTACTGAATGGGTGGGGGACGGAGGATGAAGGCAGGTGGAGAGATGGTGGGAAAAACGGGAGCACACCGGGACGTTGAATCAGTTGTCATCTTATTGAATGACAATACTAATTCAAGGGTCCAATTGGAGGGAGAGTTCCTTTCACAGCATGTGGAGAGTATGTGCCAGGGGTTAAAGTTGCGGGGAGGGCAGGAGTGTTGAGAAGGAGGGGGTCGGAGATCATGTCAAGTCAAGTCAAGTGAGTTTATTGTCATGTGTCCCTGGTAGGACAATGAAATTCTTGCTTTGCTTGAGCACAACAGAACATAGTAGGCATTTACTACAAGGCATTCTATAAATATATACACAATGGTCAATATACTGATAAAGTGCAAATAACAGTATTGGCTAATAAAGTTCAGTGTTATGTCCGAGCCAGGTTTAATAACCTGATGGCTGTGGGGAAGTAGCTGTTCCTGAACCTGGTCGTTGTAGTCTTCAGGCTCCTGTACCTTCTACCTGAAGGTAGTAGGGAGATGAGTGTGTGGCCAGGATGGTGTGGGTCCTTGATGATACTGCCAGCCTTTTTGAGGCAGCGACTGTGGTAGATCCCCTCGATGGAAGGGAGGTCAGACTCACTCACTGCTGCCGCAGCACTCCGGGCAGGGACAGCAGAACTGGCCGCCACTTCCGTGGAGGGAAGCAGCTCGGGTGACTACGAGCGGCCGCCAGGACCCGATAGCAGAACCGGCTGCCACTTCAGCGCCTTCTGCCGGCCTGCTTACCTCTGGCAGTGCTCTCCGACTGAACATCTCCCTCCTGCCGCTCGCCGGCTTCACTCATGTCAGTTGCTTCCCGCAAATCCTTAAATTCCCACAGCCGAGTAACCTCAATTGGTCCCTTGAGCGCGCTGTCAGAATTTAAGGATTTGCGGGAAGCCGGCCGGCGAGCGGCAGGAGAGAGGTGTTCAGACGGAGAGCACTGCCGGAGGTGAGCGGGGACCAGCAGAAGCGGCTGAAGTGGCAGCCGGTTCTGCTGTCTGGTCCCGGCGGCCGCTCGCAGTCACCCGAGCTGCTTCCTTCCTCGGAAGTGGCGGCCAGTTCTGCTGTCCGTGCCCGGAGCGCAGCGGCAGCCACCCGAGCTAATTCACTCCCCGGCCACAATGCAGTGGCTCTGTGCCTGGAGCGTCACAAGTGGATTACTGGCCCCGATCCCCTCCTTCACAACGCTCCTGCCCTCCCCGCAACTTTACCCCGGGCCAGACTCCTCAAACACTGTGAAAGGAGCTCTTCCCCCCCACCCACCCCGGGAAATACAGTATTTAAAAACATTAAGTACCAAGAAATGTACTTACCACGGTATTGGTACACGAAGTCCATTCTTCTCTCCTTGCTTCCGAACATACCCTTGAGATAATGGCAATCCATATTTGAAAAACCCACCAAGAAACTTGCGCTTGCGCATGCGCAGTGCAGCAAAGGCAGAATTTCAGCTGCCTTCAGCTCCCCTTGAAATTGACGGCTTCAGGCAGCGTGGGCTGCACAGACCTTCGCGTGTTGCAAGTGCTGCGGTTGAAAGGCACGGAGAATTATGCCTACCTAAGAGATCGATCTCCTGGATAGGCATAATTCTCCCATGCCTTTACTATTTATATTTAATGATTACCATGTCATAATTTTAGTCAGGGTAGGCAGTGCCTACCTTGCCTAACCTGACGGCACGTTCCTGCCCCTCACCCACCCCGTGCCTGGGTGCTGCTCACCGGCGTGGGTGTTAACTCCACCCCATCCCCCCCACCCTCACCCCCCACCCTCACCCCCCACCACTCTCCACATCCCCGCGCGACTCTGGGTGCTGCTAGAAAGAGTGGGTGATTCACTGTGTTCTTTCCCCTCTCTCCCCTCCCCATCTCTCCCCTCCCACTCTCTCCCCCTCCCCTTTCTCCCCCCTCCCATGTCTCACCCCTCTTACTTCTCTCTCCTCCCTCTCCATCCTCCTTTCTCTCCCCCCCTCTCCCCTCCCCTTCTCTCCCCCCCTCTCTCCTCCCCTCTCTCCCCTCCCCCTCTCTAACCCCTCCCCCTTTCTCTCCCTCCCCCTTTCTCTTACCTCTTCCTTCCTCTCCTCCCTCCTTGAGTCAAGTCAAGTGAGTTTATTGTCATGTGTCCCTGATAGGACAATGAAATTCTTCCTTTGCTTCAGCACAACAGAACATAGTAGGCATTGACTACAAAACAGATCAGTGTGTCCATATGACATTATATAAATATATACACACATGAATAAATAAACTGATGAAGAGCAGATAACAGAGAATGGGTTATTAATAATCAGAGTTTTGTCCGAGCCAGGTTTAATAGCCTGATGGCTGTGGGGAAGTAGGTATTCCTGAACCTGGTCGTTGCAGTCTTCAGGCTCCTGTACGTTCTACCTGAAGGTAGCAGGGAGATGAGTGTGTGGCCGGGATGGTGTGGGTCTTTGATGATACTGCCAGCCTTTTTGAGGCAGCGACTTTTCTCTCCCCCCTCCCCAGGCTACTACCGGCCCAGCCTGCGGGAGGAGTACCACGAGGGGAGTGTTGGCGGTGACTTTGACTTTTTCTCGCGGTTGGTGCGTGACTGGGAGTCAGCGGCCCAACTGCCCGAAGGAACGGGGCGGCTCGTGAGGCAGGTGGTGGTCCGTGCAGGTAACACCCTCCCCCCCCCGGATCTGTCTGTCCCTGTCCCCCTCCCCCACAGTCGGTCCGTCCCCTGTCTCTGTGCCCCACGGTCGGTTCGTCCCATCTTTCGGAACCAGCTTTCGTCTGATCTAACCGACCGCATCAACTATATTCTGCTTTCCAATAGGAAATACACTCAGGGTGATAGGGGGAATTGTAAAAAATATGCAGTGTCAACAATGCCTACCATTTGCACGGGTTTGTAACTGAAGGTGCAGGATACAAAGGGAAGGAGATTGTGTTGAACTTCGTTAAAACATTGGTTTCATTAAGGCTGGGGTATTGGACACCGCACTGTACAGCGCGGAAGCACGGCAGAGAGCGCAGACAAGATTTACTAGAACAGTGTAGGAAGGAACTGCAAATGCTGGTTTACACCGAAGGCAGATTGCTGGAGTAACTCAGAGGGACAGGCAGCGACTCTGGAGAGAAGGAATGGGTGACGTTTCGGGTCGAGACCCTTCTTCAAACTGAACTGAACTTCGTCAGTGAGAGTAATTGTGATTGTCTGAAGAAGGGTCTCTACCCAAAACGTCACCCATTCCTTCTATCCAGAGATGCTGCCTGTCCCGCTGAGTTAGTCCAGCTTTTTGTGTCTATCTTCAATTTCATAGATACATATATAGATAGAAAATAGGTGCAGGAGTAGGCGATTCGGCCCTTCGAGCCTGCACCGCCATTCAATATGATCATGGCTGATCATCCAACTCAGTATCCCGTACCTGCCTTCTCTCCATACCCCCTGATCCCCTTAGCCACAAGGGCCACATCTAACTCCCTCTTAAATATAGCCAATGAACTGGCCTCAACTACCCTCTGTGGCAGAGAGTTCCAGAGATTCACCACTCTCTGTGTGAAAAAGTTTTTCCTCATCTCGGTCTTAAATGATTTCCCCCTTATCCTTAAGCTGTGACCCCTTGTCCTGGACTTCCCCAACATCGGGAACAATCTTCCTGCATCTAGCCTGTCCAACCCCATAAGAATTTTGTACGTTTCTATAAGATCCCCTCTCAATCTCCTAAATTCTAGCGAGTATAAGCCAAGTCTATCCAGTCTTTCTTCATGTGAAAGTCCTGACATCCCAGGAATCAGTCTGGTGAACCTTCTCTGCACTCCCTCTATGGCTATAATGTCCTTCCTCAGATTTGGAGACCAAAACTGTACGCAATACTCCAGGTGTGGTCTCACCAAGACCCTGTACAACTGCAGTAGAACCTCCCTGCTCCTATACTCAAATCCTTTTGCTATGAAAGCTAACATACCGTTCGCTTTCTTCACTGCCTGCTGCACCTGCATGCCTACTTTCAATGGTACACAAAAATGCTGGAGAAACTCAGCGGGTGCAGCAGCATCTATGGAGCGAAGGAAATAGGTAACGTTTCGGGCCGAAACCCTTCTTCAGACTGATAGGGGGTGGGGAGAAGAAAGGAAAAAAGGAAAAGGAGGAGGAGGAGCCCGAGGGCTGGGGGGAGGGGCGGAGACAACCAGATGGCTGATGAAGGGGAGGGGACAGCCAGGGCTAGCAGAATTGGGAGAATTCAACGTTCAGGCCACCAGGATGTAGACTGCCCAAGCGGAATATGAGGTGCATTTCCTCCAATTTACGGTGTTGCTCGCTGTGGCCATGGAGGAGACCCAGGACAGAGAGGTCAGATACGGAATGGGAGGGGGAGTTGAAGTGCTGAGCCACCGGGAGTTCAGGTTGGTTATTGCGGACCGACCGGAGGTGTTCGGCGAAACGATCGCCAAGCCTCCGCTTGGTCTCACCGATGTAGATCAGCTGGCATCTAGAGCAGCGAATGCAATAGATGAGGTTGGAGGAGATGCAGGTGAACCTCTGTCGCACCTGGAACGACTGCTTGGGTCCTGGAATGGAGTGGAGGGGGGAAGTGAAGGGACAAGTGTTGCATCTCTTGCGGTTGCAAGGGAAAGTACCAGGGGAGGGGGTGGTATGGGAGGGAAGGGAAGAATTGACAAGGGAGTTACGGAGGGAGCGGTCTTTGCGGAAGGCAGACATAGGGGGAGATGGGAAGATGTGGCGAGTGGTGGGGTCACGTTGGAGGTGGCGGAACTGACGGAGGATCACTTGTTGTATGTGACGGCTGGTGGGGTGAAAGGTGAGGACTAGGGGGACTCTGCCTTTGTTGTGAGTGGGGGGATGGGGAGAGAGAGCAGTGTTGCGGGGTATGGCAGAGACCCTGGTGCGAGCCTCATCTATGGTGGAGGAGGGGAACCCCCGTTCCCTGAAGAATGAGGACATTTCAGATGCCCTGGTGTGGAACGCCTCATCCTGGGAGCAGATGCGGCGTAGACGGAGGAATTGGGAGTGGGGGATGGAGTCCTTACAGGAAGCAGGGTGGGAAGAAGTGTAGTCCAGATAGCCATGGGAGTCGGTAGGTTTGTAGTGGATGTCGGTAAGGAGTCTATCACCTGCGATGGAGATAGTGAGGTCAAGGAACGTTACCTATTTCCTTCGCTCCATAGATGCTGCTGCACCCGCTGAGTTTCTCCAGCATTTTTGTGTACCTTCGATTTTCCAGCATCTGCAGTTCCTTCTTTAACACTTTGCCTACTTTCAATCACTGGTGTACCATGACACCCAGGTCTCACTGCATCTCCCCATTTCCTAATCGGCCACCATTTAGATAATAGTCTGCTTTCCTGTTTTTGCCACCAAAGTGGATAACCTCACAATTATCCACATTATACTGCATCTGCCAAACATTTGCCCACTCACCCAGCCTATCCAAGTCACCTTGCAGTCTCCTAGCATCCTCCTCACAGCTGACACTGCCCCCCAGCTTAGTGTCATCCGCAAACTTGGAGATGTTGCCTTCAATTCCCTCATCCAGATCATTAATATAAATTGTAAATAGCTGGGGTCCCAGCACTGAGCCTTGCGGTACCCCACTAGTCACTGCCTGCCATTGTGAAAAGGACCCGTTTACTCCTACTCTTTGCTTCCTGTTTGCCAGCCAGTTCTCTATCCACATCAATACTGAACCCCCAATACCGTGTGCTTTAAGTTTGTATACTAATCTCTTATGTGGTACCTTGTCGAAAGCCTTCTGAAAGTCCAGATACAACACATCCACTGGTTCTCCCCTATCCACTCTACTAGTTACATCCTCGAAAAATTCTATAGACTCAGGATCAGTTCCTGTGGATTGGAGGGTAGCTAATGTTATCCCACTTTTTAAGAAAGGCAGGAGAGAGAAAACGGGGAATTATAGATGTTAGCCTGACATCAGTGGTGGGGAAGATGCTGGAGTCAATTATAAAAGATGAGATAGCCGCACATTTGGATAGCAGTAACAGGATCGGTCCGAGTCAGCATGGATTTACGAAGGGGAAATCATGCTTGACTAATCTTCTGGAATTTTTTGAAGATGTAACTCAGAAAATGGACAAGGGAGAGCCAGTGGATGTAGTGAACCTGGACTTTCAGAAAGCATTTGATAAGGTCCCACATAGGAGATTAGTGGGCAAAATTAGGGCACATGGTATTGGGGGTAGAGTGCTGACATGGATAGAGAAGTGGTTGGCAGGCAGGAAACAAAGAGTAGGGATTAACCGGTCCCTTTCAGAATGGCAGGCAGTGACTAGTGGGGTACCGCAAGGCTCGGTGCTGGGGCCGCAGCTATTTACAATATACATCAATGATTTGGATGAAGGGATTCAAAGTAACATTAGCAAATTTGCAGATGACACAAAGCTGGGTGGCAGTGTGAACTGTGATGCTATGAGAATGCAGGGTGACTTGGACAGGTTGCGGGAGTGGGCAGATGCATGGCAGATGAAGTTTAATGCGGATAAATGTGAGGTTATCCACTTTGGTAGCAAAAACAGGAAGGCAGATTACTATCTAAATGGCGTCAAGTTGGGAAAAGGGGAAGTACAACGGGATCTGGGGGTCCTTGTACATCAGTCTATGAAAGTAAGCATGCAGGTACAGCAGGCAGCGAAGAAAGCGAATGGCATGTTGGCCTTTATAACAAGAGGAATCGAATATAGGAGCGAAGAGGTCCTTCTGCAGTTGTACAGAGACCACACCTGGAGTATTGTGTGCAGTTTTGGTCCCCTAATTTGAGGAAGGACATTCTTGCTATTGAGGGAGTGCAGCGTAGGTTTACAAGGTTAATTCCCGGGATGGCGGGACTGTCATATGCTGAGAGAATGGAGCAGCTGGGCTTCTACACTCTGGAGTTTAGAAGGATGAGAGGGTATCTCATTGAAACATATAAGATTGTTAAGGGCTTGGACACGCTAGAGGCAGGAAACATGTTCCCGATGTTGGGGAGTCCAGAACCAGGGGCCACAGTTTAAGAATAAGGAGTAAGCCATTTAGAACGGAGACGAGGAAACTCTTTTTCTCACAGAGAGTGGTGAGTCTGTGGAATTCTCTGCCTCCGAGGGCGGTGGAGGCAGGTTCTCTGGATGCTTTCAAGAGAGAGCTATATAGGGCTCTTAAAAATAGCGGAGTCAGGGGATATGGGGAGAAGGCAGGAATGGGGTACTGATTGGGGATGATCAGCCATGATCACATTGAATGGTGGTGCTGGCTCGAAGGGCCGAATGGCCTACTCCTGCACCTATTGTCTATTGAAGAGGAAAAGATTTAATAGGAATCTGAGGGATAACCTTTTTCACACAGGGGGTGGTGGGTGTATGGAACAAGCTGCCAGAGGAGGTAGTTGAGGCTGGGACTATCCCATCGTTTAAGAAACAGTTAGACAGGTACATGGATAGGATGGGTTTGGAGGGATATGGACCAAGCGCAGGCAGCAGGAGCTAGTGTAACTGGGACATGTTGGCCTGTATGGGCAAGTTGGACCGAAGGGCCTGTTTCCGTGCTGAATCTCTAAACTAAACTAATATCACGCCATCTGGTACTCAGTTCTTCAAGGTACAGTTACCATTACATACACTACAGTCACCTGTCTCCCTCCCCCTGCGTTCTGTCCGTCCCCTGTCTCTGTCCCCCAGCATCCGTCCGTCCCCCATGGTGGGTCCATCGCTCCGCTCCGTCTGTTCCTGGGGTCTCTACTTCACCTCTCACCACTCTTTCTTTTACCCCACTCTCTCTCACCCACCCCCCTCTAACCCCCCCCCCCCCCCCCGTCTCTCCTCTCCCCTCCTCTACCCCCCCTCCCCCCACCGCCCGCTGCAGGAGTGGTCCTGGGGAGAGAGGGGGGAGCACTGCCGTCGATGCTGCTGCCGTTTCGGATTGGCCTTGGGGGGCCGTTGGGCTCCGGACTCCAGCCCTTCCCCTGGATCCACGTGGAAGACCTGGCTGGGATCTTGCTGCACGCGCTGGAGGGGGTGCAGAGGGAGGGGGAGGGGGCGCGTGGTGCGGTGGAGGGGGAGGGGGTGAGGGGAGAGGGAGTGAGGGAGGGGGAGAGAGTGGGAGGGGAAGGGGGAAGGAGGTTGGGAGGGGTGGAGGGGGTGTTGAACGGCGTTGCCCCGTCTCGCTGCACCCAGGGGGAGTTTGCGGAGGCACTGGCGGGGAGCCTGGGGCGTGGAGCCCGGCTGCGGGTGCCCGCTGCATTGGTGCAGGCTGCACTGGGGCCAGAGCGGGCGTTGCTGCTACTGCAGGGCCAGTGGGTGGAACCTCGCCGCACACTGGCCAGCGGCTACCGCTACCGATTCCCCCGGCTACAGGCGGCCATCGACAACCTCCTCCACTGACCCCCAGGGTCATGGGTCAGGGGTCAACCTCTGGCTGGCCATCCACCTACTCCTCCACTGACCCCCAGCCCGGGGTCAGACCCAGCCTCCACCACCTGTTGCAGTGACCTCTGGGATGGGGTCAGTGGTCACAGTGTTGGGCCAGGGGTGGGAGTCAGTGGTCAAAAGATCACACCAGCACTTCCCCGAGCTCAGGCCCTGACCTCAGGGTCAGGAGTCAGATGAGGGGGGTCAGAGGGCGGGTGGTCAGAGTGAATGGCTTCCCCGAGATCACGACCACCCTGGTATCCTGACCTAGGCTAGGGTCAGAGGTGAAGGGGTAGGGGTCAGGGTTAAAGGGCTGGGCTTCCCCGACTTGACTTGGACGAGAGGTGAGGTCAGGGGTCAGCAGGTGTTGCAGTGAGTTTGGGGAGGTGGGTTTTGGGGTTGAGGGTCGCTGCCGGGGTGAGAGGTCAGTGTGGGGGAGGGGCAATTGTAACCGGTTCCACTGGGGAATAAAGGCCATTCACCCATCAGCCGTCTCCTGTCTCCTTCCCACTCACTCAGCCAAGCCGACCCTCACTCTTCAAAGCTGAGCAACCATTTCTTACCAAGAAACGCCAAATGCAAGGTCCATTGAGATTTCAAGGAAAGGTCGTAAGTGATAGGAGCTGAATTAGGCCATTCGGCCCATCAAGTCTACTCCGTCATTCAATCACGGCTGATCTATCTTTCCCTTTCAACACCATTCTCCTGCCTACTCCCCATAACCCCTGACATCCGTTCTAATCAAGAATTTATTTATCTCTGCCTTAAAAAGGCCATTGACTTGGCCTCCATGGCCATCTGTGGCAATGAATCCCAGATTCACCACTCTCTGACTAAATAAATTCCTCCTCATCTCCTTCCTAAAGGAAGGTCCTTTAATTATCTCCCACTAGTGGAAACATTGCGAAAGTGGCCTTTCACAAAGTAATGTCCATTTATTGTAGACGGGTCAAACAAAGTTAGACACAAAAATCTGGAGTAACTCAGCGGGACACGCAGTATCTCTGGAGAGAAGGAACGGGTGATGTTTCGGGTCGAGACCCTTCCTCAGACAGTTGGGAGAGGGTCTCGACCTGAAACATCACCCATTCCTTCTCTCCAGAGATGCTGCCTGGTCCCGCTGAGTTACTCCAGCATCTTGTGTGTATCTTCGGTGTAAACCAGCTTCTACAGCTCACAGTGCCCAGAGCAAACAAACATAATTGATGGTGCCCTCCCATAATTCCCCATTTGATGGTGCCCTCCCCTACTTCACCATTGTAGTGAAACAGGCCCTTCTGCCCTCCAAGTGCATGCTGACGATAGTTTTTGTAAATTACACTGGTGTGCAGGGAATAGATAAGAAAGTGGGATAACCTAGTTAGCTTGAGTTAACTTACAAACACGTATGTCTTTGAGATGTGGGAGGAAACCAGAGCACCTGGACAAATCATCATCATCATCGGCGGTCACTCGAAACGAGTATGACTGGAGGGGGTCCAACATTCTGCCAGGCAGGTTTGCTCGGGCTACACGTGTGGGTTTAAACTAAATAGTGGGGGGGGAGGGATTGACAAATTGGGAGTATAAAGATGGAGTTGAAGGGGAAGTGGCTACAGGAATAATTACAAAAGATTCTCGAATTAATGGGAAGGAAAGCTTGATAATCGACAACAGAGTAAGGTCAGGGCCAATTGCGAGGGGGGAAGTGAATACGAAGGTCAAGGTGCTGTATATGAATGCGCGAAGTATAAGGAATAAAGTGGACGAGCTTGAGGCTCAGTTAGAAACTGGCAAGTGTGATGTGGGAATTACTGAGACATGGCTGCAAGAGGGCCAGGGCTGGGAACTGAATATTCAAGGGTATACCTCCTATCGAAAAGACAGACAGGTGGGCAGAGGGGTTGGGGTTGGGGTTGCCCTGTTGGTGAGGAATGAAATTCAGGGGTGACATTGAAACAGGAGATGTGGAGTCAGTATGGATAGAACTAAGGAATTGTAAGGGTTAAAAGACCCCAATGGGACTAATCTACAGGCCCCCAAACAGTAGCCTGGACATAGGACACAAGTTGAATCAGGAGTCGTCCCTTCCTCCAAGGGGAGGAAGGGACGACCATGGCTGACAAGGGACGTCAGGGACAGTATAAAAATTAAAGCGAAGAAGTACAACGTAGCAAAGATGAGCGGGAAGCAAGAGGATTGGGTAATGTTTAAAGAACAACAGAAGATAACCAAAAAGACAATACGGGGAGAAAAGATGAGGTACGAAGGTAAGCTAGCCAAGAATATAAAGCAGGATAGTAAAAGCTTATTTAGGTATGTGAAGAGGAAAAAATTAGTTAAGACCAAAGTTGGACCCTTGAAGACCGAAAAAGGTGAATTTATTATGGGGAACAAGGAAATGGCAGATGAGTTGAACAGGTACTTTGGATCTGTCTTCACTTAGGAGGACACAAACAATCTTCCTGATATAGTAGTGGCCAGAGGATCTGGGGTGACAGAGGAACTGAAGGAAATCCACATTAGGCAGGAAATGGTGTTAGATAGACTGATGGGACTGCAGGCTGATAAATCCCCAGGGTCTGATGGTCTGCATCCCAGGGTACTTAAGGAAGTGGCTCTAGAAATCTTGGATGCATTGGTGATAATTTTCCAATGTTCAATAGACTCAAGATCAGTTCCTGTGGATTGGAGGGTAGCTAATGTTATCCCACGTTTTAAGAAAGGCGGGAGAGAAAAAACAGAATTATAGACCAGTTGCCTAACATCGGTGGTGGGGAAGATGCTGGAGTCAATTATAAAAGATGAGATAGCCGCACACTTGGATAGCAGTAACAGGATCGGTCCGAATCTTCTGGAATTTTTTGAAAATGTAACTTGGAAAATGGACAAGGGAGAGCCAGTGGATGTAGTGTAACTGGACTTTCAGAAAGCATTTGATAAGGTCCCACATAGGAGATTAGTGGGCAAAATTAGGGCACATGGTATTGGGGGTAGAGTGCTGACATGGATAGAGAAGTGGTTGGCAGACAGGAAACAAAGAGTAGCGATTAACGGGTCCCTTTCAGAATGGCAGGCAGTGACTAGTGGGGTACCGCAAGGCTCGGTGCTGGGGCCGCAGCTATTTACAATATACATCAATGATTTGGATGAAGGGATTCAAAGTAACATTAGCAAATTTGCAGATGACACAAAGCTGGGTGGCAGTGTGAACTGTGAGGAGGATGCTATGAGAATGCAGGGTGACTTGGACAGGTTGGGGAAGTGGGCAGATGCATGGCAGATGAAGTTTAATGCGGATAAATGTGAGGTTATCCACTTTGGTAGCAAAAACAGGAAGGTAGATTACTATCCAAATGGCATCAAGTTGGGAAAAGGGGAAGTACAATGGGATCTGGGGGTCCTTGTACATCAGTCTATGAAAGTAAGCATGCAGGTACAGCAGGCAGCGAAGAAAGCGAATGGCATGTTGGCCTTTATAACAAGAGGAATCGAATATAGGAGCAAAGAGGTCCTTCTGCAGTTGTACAGAGCCCTAGTGAGACCACACCTGGAGTATTGTGTGCAGTTTTGGTCCCTAATTTGAGGAAGGACATTCTTGCTATTGAGGGAGTGCATCGTAGGTTTACAAGGTTAATTCCCGGGATAGCAGGACTGTCATATGCTGAGAGAATGGAGCAGCTGGGCTTGTACACTCCCCATTGAAACATATAAGATTGTTAAGGGCTTTGACACACTAGAGGCAGGAAACATGTTCCCGATGTTGGGGGTGTCCAGAACCAGGGGCCACAGTTTAAGAATAAGGAGTAAGCCATTTAGAACGGAGACGAGGAAACACTTTTTCTCACAGAGTGGTGAGTCTGTGGAATTCTCTGCCTCAGAGGGTGGTGGAGGCAGGTTCTCTGGATGCTTTCAAGAGAGAGCTAGATAGGGCTCTTAAAAATAGCGGAGTCAGGGGATATGGGGAGAAGGCAGGAACGGGGTACTGATTGGAGATGATCAGCCATGATCACATTGAATGGCGGTGCTGGCTCGAAGGGCCAAATGGCCTACTCCTGCACCTATTGTCTATTGACTGCCTCTCCTCTGTATAGGGTCGTCTACTTGTGGGTCTGCAGATGTCTGTAGAGGCCGATCCGCGATCCACACACCTTGGTGCAACGTTGGCAGTGGAGACTGGTGGTGGTTGATAGTCGTCGAGCCCCCTTCTCTCTCTCCTTACGGTGCTGTCGCTTTGTCACTGCGACACAGCGTAGTTCCATTTCGTGACGTGCAGCTCCTTCCTGCATGGAATTCCTCCAGGAGCGCCTGTCCAGTGCAATGTGCTCCCAGTTACTCGATGTGATGTGTAATTTCTTCAGACTGTTCCTGGACAAAACTCACGCGCTCACAGGGAGAACGTGCAAACTTCACAGACAGCATCTGAGGTCATGATCGTACCCGGGTCTTTGGGGCAGCAGCTCTACCTGCTGCACCACTGTGCCACCCTGTTAAAGGGAAGTAAATATGGGCACTGACGGGATTTGAACCTGTCATCTTTGTTTACAAGTTGTTAAAGTTGGCACAGTTGCCTTACCAAATTGCCACAGTTATAATCTGAATCTGCACAAAATATACCCAGTAATTGTTTTAAAATTTGAAAAACATCCTTCCACACCCATTCGGCCCTTCGAGCCAGCACAGCCATTCAATATGATCATGGCTGATCATCTAAAATCTGTACCCTGTTCCTGCTTTTCCCCATATCCCTTGATTCCCTTAGCCTTAAGAGCTAAATCTAACTCTCTCTTGAGAAGAAGGGTCTCGACCCGAAACGTTCCTTCTCTCCAGAGATGCTGCCTATACCGCTGAGTTACTCCAGCATTTTGTGTTTATCTTCGGAGTAAACCAGATAGACTGCAGTTCTGCAGTCTGCATTTCCTTCCTACACATTTTTCTAGCCATTGGCTGAGAGGAGAGAAGCAGAAGTCAAGGCCGTTATTTGCAAGCAGCGAAGTGTGCGAAATATACTGGAGGAGTGGCTGCACTTCTGGAGGGAAAATCGGAGGAGATGGGAGACCAGTGTCAGAGCAGACATTCCTGGAGCGAGCAGAGGCTAGTGGCATTGTAAGGCCCTCGTTTGTTCCAACGTCCTGTCTTTATAGACGGTCGAAATGTGAGGGTGGAAGGGAGTCTGGCTGCTGAGCAACAGATGCTGTGTGTTGGCTGCTGTCATGATGTTGTGGAACATGGAAGATATCATCTTGTTGAGAGACAGAAAGAGAGAGACAAAAACAGAGAGACAAAGACAGAGAAAGAGAGAGAAAGAGTGAGGGACAGAGAGAGACAGAAACAGACAGAGTGAGAGACAGACGGACAGAGACAGTGAGAGACACAGACAGAGAGACAGGCACAGAGAGAGAGAGAGAGAGAGAGAGAGAGAGGAGGACATCGGGAAAGATGTATAATCGAGCAAAAAGGCAGACTGTTGCAGTGTGTTATAAAGTGGAAGGCAGAGGGATCATTGTGAATGCCAGTGTATGGAGCAGGAGAGAGCAAGAGAGAGGACAAGGAGGTAGATGGGATGAAGGAGTGCAAAGGCAGTGTGAGTGGGCTGGGTGTGGTATGTAGTATTAACACTGGTCTGTATTGTTGTTGGCCTCCCTGTATTGTGGTTCAGTAGGGATACACTGGCACAATGTTCCAGTGAATTATGTCATTCAGAAGTTGGGACTGTGATCTGGAGACCGTGTTCCCACCACACCACAGCGGTGAGGAGTTTAAAGTAAGTTCATTAAATCTGTGCAATTAAAGTCATGTGTCTGTAGTTGTGACATTGGGAAAGAGATTGTTTAAGAAGGAACTGGAGATGTTGGAAAAATCGAAGGTAGACAAAAATGCTGGAGAAACTCAGCGGGTGATGCAGCATCTATGGAGCGAAGGAATAGGTGACCTTTCGGGTCGAGACCCTTCTTCAGACTGATGTGGGGGTGGGGGATGGGAAGAAGAAGAAAGGAAGAGGCGGAGACAGTGGGCTGTGGGAGAGCTGGGAAGGGGCAGGGAAAGAGGGAGAAAGCAAGGACTACCTGAAATTGGAGAAGTCAATGTTCATACCGCTATTTCAGGTAGTCCTTGCTTTCTCCCTCCCCTTCCCAGCTCTCCCACAGCCCACTGCCTCTGCCTCTTCCTTTCTTCTTCCCGCCCCCCCGAACCCACACATCAGTCTGAGGAAGGGTCTCGACCCGAAACGTCACCTATTCCTTCGCTCCATAGATGCTTCCTCACCCGCTCAGTTTCTCCAGCATTTCTGTCTACCATTGGTGTCTAAACCCATGACTCTAAGCTTCAGGGAAGAGCATTGCTGACTTTACCTGGTCTCGTTATGTGACTCCAGGCCCCCAGTCATGTAGTTGGCCCTTATCAGCTCTGAAATGGCCCAGGGAAACACCCAGTTCAAAAGCTGTTGGGGACGGGAAATAAATGCTGGTTCACTTCACTTGCACCTCTTCCAACCTCATCTACTGTATCCACTGTTCAAGGTGTGGACTCCTATACATCGGCTAGACCAAACGTAGACTGGGCGATCGTTTCGCTGAACACCGTCGCTCAGTCCATCTGGACCAACCTGATCTCCCGGTTGCCAAACACTTTAATTCCCCTTCCCATTCCCACACTGACCTTTCTGTCCTGGGACTCCTGCACAGTCAGAGTGAGACGAAACACAAATTGGGGGAACAGCATCTCATATTTCACTTGGACAGCTTACAACCCAGCAGTATGAATATTGATTTCATGAATTGTTTCCATGTCCCAGCTACACTAGTCCCACCTGCCTGTGTTTGGTTCAAATCCTTCCAACACTGTCCTATCCAAGTACCTGTCCAACTGTTTCTTAAATATTGGGATAGTCCCTGCCTCAACTACCTCCTCCGGCAGCTGATTCCATACACCCACCGCCCTCTGTGTGGAAAAGTTACCCCTCAGATTCCTATTCAATCTTTTCCCCTTCACCTTGAACCTATGTCCTCTGGTCCTCGATTCCCCTACTCTGGGCAAGAGACTCTGTGCATCTACCCGATCTATTCCTCTCATGATTTTGTACACCTCTATAAGATCACCCCTCATCCTCCTGCGCTCCAAGGATTAGAGTCCCGGCCTACGCAAACTCTCCCTATAGCAGACTCTGATATCCTGGCAACATATTAATCTTCTCTGTACCCTTTCCAGCTTGTTGACATCTTCCCAATAACATTGTGCCCAGAACTGAACACAATACTCTAAATGTGGTCCCATCAATGACATATAATAGACAATAGGTGCAGGAGTAGGCCATACGGCCCTTCGAGCCAGCACGGTCATTCAATGTGATCATGGCTGATCATCCACAATCAGTAGCCCATTCCTGCCTCCTCCTCATATCCCCTGACTCCGCTATCTTTAAGAGCCCTATCTAGCTCTTTCTTGAAAGTATCCAGAGAACCGGCCTCCACCGCCCTCTGAGGCAGAGAATTCGAACACGACCTCCCAACTTCTATACTCAATACTCTGACTGATGAAAGCAAATGTGTCAAAAGTATTTTTGACCACGCTATCTACCTGTGACTCCACCTTCAAGGAACCATGCACCTGTACTCCTAGATCCCTCTGCTCTACAACACTCCCCGGAGGCCTACCATTGTCTGGTCATGTCCCCAATGTCTTTTCCCCGAGGTGTGTTCCTCCAATACCCGGCCCCGTGGGCTTTCCTGCAATGTCTGGCCCTCGGACTTACGCCATTTGGATCAGGTGCTGGTGTTGACTCCTCAGTATCTGTTGTATCCTATTCTGAACCTGTCCATGTATTCCTCTCCTGATGCGTTTTAGCCCAGTATCTGGTGTATTTGGTGCACTCATAGAATCATAGATTAATACAGTGTGGAAACAGGCTCTTCGGCCCAACTCGCCCACACCGGCCAACAATATCCCAGCTACCCTAGTCCCACTTATATAACCATATAACAATTACAGCACGGAAACAGGCCATCTCGGCCCTTCGAGTCCGTGCCGAACACTTACTCTCACCTAGTCCCATCTACCTGCACTCAGACCATAACCCTCCATTCCTTTCCTGTCCACATACCCATCCAATCTATTTTTAAATGATAAAATCGAACCTGCCTCCACCACTTCCACTGGAAGCTCATTCCACACAGCTACCACTCTCTGAGTAAAGAAGTTCCCCCTAATGTTGCCCCTAAACTTTTGTCCCTTAATTCTCAAATCATGTCCTCTTGTTTGAATCTTCCCTACTCTCACTGGAAAAAGCTTATCCACGTCAACTCTGTCTATCCCTCTCATAATTTTAAAGACCTCTATCAAGTCCCCTCTTAACCTTCTGTGCTCCAAAGAATAAAGACCTATCTTGTTCAACATTTCTCTGTAACTTAGTTGCTGAAACCCAGGCAACATTCGAGTAAATCTCCTCTGTACTCCCTCTATTTTGTTGACATCTTTCCTATAATTTGGCGACCAAAATTGTACACCATACTCCAGAATTGGCCTCACCAATGCCTTGTACAATTTTAACATTACATCCCAACTTCTATACTCAATGCTCTGATTTATAAAGGCCAGCACACCAAAAGCTTTCTTTACCACCCTATCTACATGAGATTCCACCTTCAGGAAACTATGCAGTTATTCCTAGATCCCTCTGTTCAACTGCATTCCTCAATTTGCTACCATTTACCATGTACGTCCTATTTTGATTTGTTCTGCCAAGATGTAGCACCTCACACTTATTAGCATTAAACTCCATCTGCCATCTTTCAACCCACTCTTCCAAATGGCCTAAAGCTCTCTGTAGACTTTGAAATTCTACTTCATTATCCACACCACCTATTTTAGTATCATCTGCATACTTACTAATCCAATTTACCACACAATCATCCAGATCATTGATGTATATGACAAACAACACTGGACCCAACACAGATCCCTGAGGCACCCCACTAGTCACCGGCCTCCAACCTGACAAAAAGTTATCCACCATTACTCTCTGGTATCTCCCATTCAGCCACTGTTTCCATCTTGCTACTCCACCATTAATACCCAACAATTGCACCTTCTTAACCAACCTTCCATGTGGAACCTTGTTAAAGGCCTTACTGAAGTCCATATAGACAACATCCACCGCTTTACCCTCATCAATTTCCCTAGTAACCTCTTCAAAAAATTCAAGAAGATTAGTCAAACATGACCTTCCAGGCACAAATCCATGTTGACTGTTCCTAATCAGACCCTGTTTCTCCAGATGATTATATATATTATCTCTAAGTATCCTTTCCATTAATTTGCCCACCACTGACGTCAAACTAACAGGTCTATAATTGCTAGCTTTACTCTTATAACCCTTTTTAAACAATGGAATAACATGCGCAGTATGCCAATCCTCCGGCACCATTCCCTTTTCTAATGACATTTGAAATATTTCTGTCACAACCCCTGCTATTTCTACACTAACTTCCCTCAATGTCCTAGGGAATATCCTGTCAGGACCTGGAGATTTATCCACTTTTATATTTTTCAAAAGTGTCAGTACTTCCTCTTCTTTGAATCTCATAGTTTCCATAGCTACTCTGCTTGTTTCCCTTACCTCACATAATTCAATATCCTTCTCCTTGGTGAATACCAAAGAAAAGAAATTGTTCAATGACACCCTCATCTCTTTTGGCTCTGCAGATAGCTGTCCACTCTGACTCTCTAATGGACCAATTTTATTCCTTGTTATCCTTTTGCTATTAATATAGCTGTAGAAACCCTTTGGATTTACTTTCACCTTACTTGCCAAAGCAACCTCATATCTTCTTTTCGCTTTTCTAATGTCTTTCTTAAGATTCTTTTTACATTCTTTATACTCCTCAAGCACCTCATTTACTCCATGCTGCCTATAATTATTGTAGATCTCTCTCTTTTTCCGAACCAAGTGTCCAATTTCCCTTGAAAACCATGGCTCTTTCCAATTATTACTCTTTCCTTTCAACCGAACAGGGACATAAAGATTCTGTACTCTTAAAATTTCACCTTTAAATGTCCTCCATTTCTCTACTACATCCTTCCCATAAAACAAAATGTCCCAATTCACTCCTTTTAAATCCTTTCGCATCTTCTCAAAGTTAGCCTTTCTCCAATCAAAAATCTCAACCCTTGGTCCAGTTCTGACCTTCTCCATAATTATATTGAAACTAATGCTATTGTGATCACTGGACCCGAAGTGCTCCCCAACACATACCTCCGCCACCTGACCTGTCTCATTTCCTAACAGGATGTCCAGCACTGCCCCTTCTCTAGTAGGTACATATATGTATTGCTGCAAAAAACTATCCTGCACACATTTTACAAACTCCAACCCATCCAGCCCTTTTACAGAATGTGTTTCCCAGTCTATGTGTGGAAAATTGAAATCTCCCACAATCACTACCTTGTGCTTACTACTAATATCTGCTATCTCCTTACATATTTGCTCTCCCAATTCTCGCTCCCCATTAGGCGGTCTATAATACACCCCTATAAGTGTTGCTACACCTTTCCCATTTCTCAGTTCCACCCAAATAGCCTCCCTAGACGAGCCCTCTAATCCATCCTGCCAAAGCACTGCTGTAATATCTTCCCTGACAAGCAATGCAACACCTCCACCTCTTGCTCCTCCAATTCTATCACACCTGAAGCAACGAAATCCTGGAATATTTAGTTTCTTATCACAGCCATCCTGCAACCATGTTTCACTAATCGCCACATCATACTTCCAGGTGTCAATCCAGGCTCTAAGCTCATCCACCTTTCTTACAATGCTCCTAGCATTAAAATATACACATTTAAAAAACCCACCACCTCTTATTCTCTGTTTATTATAATTTTCTTCTTTCTCCCCTACATGTTGGGTCTGAGTGCTTCCCTTCTCTGCCTCCTGCCTCACACACTGTCTACTAGCTTTCTCTATTTGAGTCCCTCCCCCCAACCGTTCTAGTTTAAAGTCTCCCCAGTAGCCTTTGCAAATCTCCCTTGCAAAACTTGCCTTCACTTGGTCCATATCCCTCCAAACCTGTCCTATCCATGTACCTGTCCAACTGTTTCTTAAACGATGGACTACCTCCTCTGGCAGTTTGTTCCATACACCCACCACCCTCTGTGTGAAAAAGTTACCCCTCGGATTCCTTTTAAATCTTTTCCCCTTCACCTTGAACCCATGTCCACTGGTCCTCGATTCCACTACTCTGGGTAAAAGGCTCTGTGCATCTACCCGATCTATTCCTCTCATGATTTTGTACACCTCTATAAGATCTCCCCTCATCCTCCTACGCTCCAAAGAATAGAGACCCAGCCTACTCAACCTCTCCCTGTAGCTCACACCCTCGAGTCCTGGCAACATCCTTGTAAAGTCCTGGCAACATCCTCGTAAAAGTCCTGGCAACATCCTCAGCTGAAGTCCCTAAAGTGATGATCAACTCCAACCATTTCATGTTCTTGTTATTTTCTTTTATTTATGTATCTAACTTCAAATCAAAACATGCAGTTCAGCAGAAAAATGTAAAATAAGCTGCAGACAATGAGTTAAACAACATCTGATTTACAATATCTGATTGAGCAAGACCCCAAGCATCGCCCTCCCCCCCTCCACCACATTGCTTCCTGTTCATTCTCCCCTCCCCATGCCCCCTTCTTGCTCCACAATATCAGCGCATCCCTCCCCCTCCCACACTCCCCTCTTCTCCTTCACTCATCACATTCCCATCCCCTGCTCCCCTTTCCCAAACATTAATCCTGCCTTCCTCGCCCACTCCTGAATCCCACCCACTCCAGTGTCTCATACCCTGACATTTCCCCACTGTAATGTCCTGTCATGTCCCCCCCACCCCACCCACCCCCCCTCAGTCCCAACCGATTTCTTCCCCAGCATCCCCAGTGCATTTCCAAGTTTATCTCCTTAAATGAGCGTTTGCAGTGCAGTAGCATCGGATTGCCGAGTGAGTTAGTGAATGAAAGACAGGGAGACTCCATTTGCCAACGTCAGCAGCTGCATGGCGATCTCTTGAGTGAATGTGGCGTGTGTGTCGGCTGGTCATTGCTGCACCTGTAATATACACAGGAAAGTTAGACATTGTGTGTGACAAGGTGCAGCACAGATGGTGATCTGCAGGGACAGGCAAACTAAATAACAGACAGGCTGTCCTTATCCTCGGAGATGGACCCTCATGGACAGGGGGTCTGCACCTTTTCTAGGACCCTCGTGGATTGGTGGTCTGTGCATGTTTGTAGGAAATGGACCCTCATGGACAGGTGGTCTTTCATTAGTGGCCCAGGTCAACTCTAAGGGATACACAGTCTGAATACCAGTTGTGGGCTGAAGAGAGGTCCCGTACTTGGGCTCAGGTTTCAGATACCGAGTACCCTGTTAGTTGTAGTTTAGTGATAGAGCATGGAAACAGGCCCTTCAGCCTACCGAGACTGCGCCGACCAGCGATCCCCGCACATTAACACTACCCTACCCTCACTAGGGACAATTTTTCATCAAGCCAATTAACCTACAAACCTGTACATTTTTGGAGTTTGGGAGGAAACCGAAGATGTCGGAGAAAACCCACGCAGGTCACGGGGAGAACGTACAAACTCCGTACAGACAGCACCCGTAGTCAGGATGGAACCCGGGTCTCTGGCGCTGTAAGGCAGCAGCTCTATCGCTGCGCCACCGTGCCGCCCAACATTGGACATGAATGCAACGTTTGTTTGATTTCCTTGTTTGAGCCCAGGGTCATTGCCCCAAATACCCAGCGTTCTATGAATGTTTGCTGTATCAAGGCCCAGAGGACAGGAGTAAAGAGGAAAGGTTCAAAGACCAGGGGGATGGGAAGGGTCCCATAGAAACATAGCAAATAGGTGCAGGAGGAGGCCATTTGGCCCTTCGAGCCAGCACCGCCATTCATTGTAATCATGGCTGATCATCCCCAATCAATAACCCGTGCCTGCCTTCTAGCCATATCCCTTGATTACACTAGCCCCTAGAGCTCTATCTAACTCTCTCTTAAATCCATCCAGTGATTTGGCCTCCACTGCCCTCTGTGGCAGAGAATTCCACCAATTCACAACTCTCTGGGTGAATTTTTTTTTTCTCACCTCAGTCTTAAATGGCCTCCCCTTTATTCTAAGACTGTGGCCCCTGGTTCTGGACTCGCCCAACATTGGGGACATTTTTCCTGCATCTAGTTTGTCCAGTCCTTTTATAATTTTATATGTTTCTATAATAAATCCCCTCATCCTTCTAAACTCCAGTGAATACAAGCCTAGTCTTTTCAATCTTTCCTCATATGACAGTCCCGCCATCCCAGGGATCAATCTCGTGAACCTATGCTGCACTGCCTCAGTCACAAGGAATGTCCTTCCTCAAATTAGGAGACCAAAACTGTACACAATACTCCAGATGTGGTCTTACCAGAGCCCTATACAACTGCAGAAGAACCTCTTTACACCTATACTGAAATCCTCTTGTTATGAAGGCCAACATTCCATTTGCTTTCTTCACTGCCTGCTGTACCTGCATGCCAACTTTCAGTGACTGGTGTACAAGGACACCCTGTCTCGCTGTACCTCCCCCTTACCTAACCTAACCCCATTAAGATAATAATCTGCTCCCTTGTTTTTGCCACCAAAGTGGATAACCTCACATTTATCTATATTATTACTGCATCTGCCACGCATCTGCCCACTCACTCAACCTGTCCAGGTCACCCTGCAACCTCCTAACATCATCTTCACAGTTCACACTGCCACCCAGCTTTGTGTCATCCGCAAACTTGCTAGTGTTGTTCCTAATTCCCTCTTCCAAATCATTGATATATATGGTAATCCTTTTACTGCTATCCAAATGCCCCATTATTATCTCTTTAATAATTGACTCCAGCATCTTTCCCACCACCTAAGTCAGGCTAACTGGTCTGTAATTCCCTGTTTTCTCTCTCACTCCTTTCTTGAAAAGTGGGATAACATTAGCTATCCTCCAATCCACAGGAACTGATCCTGAATTTATTGAACATTGGAAAATGATCACCAATGCAACCACTATTTCTAGAGCCACCTCCCTGAGGACCCTGGGATGCAGACCATCAGGCCCAGGGGATTTATCATCCTTCAGTCCCATTAGCCTACCCAATACTATTTCTCACCTAATGAAAATGTCTTTCAGTCCCCCTTAGATCCTCTGTCCTCCAGTACATCTGGGAGATTGTTTGTGTCTTCCTTAGTGAAGACAGATCTGAATTACCTGTTCAACTCTTCTGCCATTTCCTTGTTCCCCATAATAATTTCACCCGTGTCTGCCTTCAAAGGACCCACATTTGACTTTGCTATTCTTTTTCCCTTAACATATCAAAGAAGCTTTTACTGTCCTTCTTTATATTGCTGGCCAGCTTCCCCACGTACTTCATCGTTTCAGCCCGTATTGCCTGTTTTGTTTCCTTCTGTTGTCCTATCAAAGTTTCCCAATCCTCTGGCTTCTGGCTACTCTTTGCTGTGTTATACATCTTTTCTTTTAGTTTTATTCTATTCCTAACTTCTCTTGTCAGCCACGGTTGCCTCCTACTCCCCTTAGAATCTTTCTTCCTTTTTGGAATGAAATGATCCTGCGTCTTCCGGATTATGTCCAGAAATTCCTGCCATTGCTGTTCCACCGTCATTCCTGCTAGGATCCCTTTCCAGTCTACCTTGGCCAGCTCCTCTCTCATGGCTTCATAGTCCCCTTTATTCAACTGCATCACTGACACTTCCAATTTAACCTTCTCCTTCTCAAATTGCAGATTAAAACTAATCATATTATGATCACTACCTCCAAGCGGTTCCTTTACCTTTAGTTCTCTTTATCAAATCTGGTTCATTGGACAACACTAAATCCAGAATTGCCTTTTCTCTGGTCGGCTCCAATAGAAGCTGCTCTAAGGATCCATCTCGGAGGCACTCTACAAACTCTCTTTCTTGGGGTCCTGAACCAACCTGATTTTCCCAGTCTACCTGCATATTGAAATCCCCCAGCACCACAGTGGCATTACCTTTGTTACATGCCAGTTTTAACTCCTGCTGCAACTTACACCCTACATCCGGGCTACTATTTGGGGGTCTGTAGATAACACCAATTAGTGACTTCTTGCCTTTGCAATTCCTCACCTCAATCCAGTGACTCTGCCTCTTCAGTCCCTATGTCTTCCCTCGCAAGGGACTTAATTCCATTCCTCACCAGAAGAGCTACCCCCCTCCTCTGCCCACCTGCCTGTCCTTTCTATAGGATGTATAACCCTGAATATTAAGTTCCCAGGCCCGATCCTCCTGCAGCCATGTCTCAGTAATCCCGACCATGTCATATCTACCAAGCTCTAACTGAGCCTCAAGCTCATCTACTTTACTTCTTATACTTCGCACATTCATACACAATACTTTTAATTCCTTACGCATCTCACCTTTCACATCGATCCCTATTACACTTGTCCATACTCTCCTATCCCTTTGTGAGCTTTCTTTCCCGTTAATTCTGGGGTCATTAACTATCCCTTTACTCCCTTTTCCTTTAACTCCGTCCCATTTGACACCACCCCCCCTTATTGTCCCAGACTGCATCATCTGTGGGCCGTGGTGTGGTGAGGATTGGACAGTCAGAGAACACAGTGTAGTGAGGAATGGACGGTCACAGTGTGGGGGGTCACAAAGTATCTCTGTCGTTGGTCATCATTACCTTGACAACAGTGACGAAGGTACTGTAGAGGAAACTGATAATGAACAGGGTGGCGAAGGCAGCAACTGCGAACACATTTTCATCTCCATCCAATTCCCCCGGTTCCTCCTTCCCTTCCTCTCCTTTCAAGTCTGTGCCGGCTTCAGGACAAATGAGAAGGTGAGACAGTTAGTTTGCCGCGGATGTTTTGTGAAGATCAACTTCGTGTGAATAAAATGAAGACAACAGGAGGACAGGAACACAGGAGACACGGGTCAGTTCCACCATTCAATGATATTGTGGAGATCTACCACCAGCTCCACTGAGCTGACTTTCCCCCCACATCCATTAACATCTCGTATAACCAAACTCTGCAATCTCAGATTTAAAATCACCTTCAGACCTGGAACCAAACGCCAACTGTGTAAGGCAATTCCAAACTTCCATGAGCCTCTGATAGACACAAAAAGCTGGAGTAACTCAGCGGGACAGGCAGCATCTCTGGAGAGAAGGAATGGGTGAGGTTTCGGGTCGAGACCCTTCTTCAGACACCATGACCCTCTTCCGTGCAGCATGGCTGCCTCTAACTTTTAGACCCTGTACTTTGTATAAAGTTGGATTTTCATAAATCAGGGAGATGATTTGTAACCCAGGGAGCACTGTACACGTAAAAAATAATTCCTCCTCATCTAGTTAGTTTAGTTTATTGTCACATGTACCGAGGTACAGTGAAAACTTTTGTTGCATGCTAACCAGTCAGCGGAAAGACAACACATGATTACAAATGAGTCATTTACAGTGTATACATACATGATAAGGGAATAACGTTTAGTGCAAGGTAAAACCAAGAAAGTCCGATCAAAGATAGTCCAAGGGTCTCCAGTGAGGTAGATAGTAGTTCAGGACCGCTGTCTGGTTGTGGTAGGATGATTCAGTTGCCTGATAACAGCTGGGAAGACACTGTCCCTGAATGTGGAGATGTGTAAATAGATCATCCCAGGATAATCTATTCTGTTAGATCCCATTATCTTTGTGAAAACATCAAACAAATCTTCCTTTAGCCTTCTAAATTACAACCTATTCAGCATCATGAAAGTAAGCATGCAGGTAGGTACAGCAGGCAGTGAAGAAAGTGAATGGCATGTTGGCCTTCCTAACGAGAGGAGTTGAGAATAGGAGCAAAGAGGTCCTTCTGCAGTTGTACAGGGCCCTAGTGAGACCACACCTGGAGTATTGTGTTAAAGAAGGAACTGCAGATGCTGGAAAATCGAAGGTACACAAAAATGCTGGAGAAACTCAGCGGATGCAGCAGCATCTATGGAGTGAAGGAAATAGGCAACGTTCGGGCTGAAGAAGGGTTTCGGCCCGAAACATTGCCTATTTCCTTCGCTCCATAGATGCTGCTGCACCCGCTGAGTTTCTCCAGCATTTTTGTGTACCCTGGAGTATTGTGTGCAGTTTTAGTCCCCTAATTTGAGGAAGGGCATTCTTGCTATTGAGGGAGTGCCACGTAGGTTTACAAGGTTAATTCCCAGGATGGTGGGACTGTCATATGCTGAGAGAATGGAGCGGCTGGGCTTGTATACTCTGGAGTTTAGAAGGATGAGAAGTGATCTTATTGAAACATATAAGATTATTAAGGGTTTGGACATGCTAGATGCAGGAAACACGTTCCCGATGTTGGGTAAGACCAGAACCAGGGGCCGCAGTTTAAGAATAAGGGGTAAGCCATTTAGAACAGAGACGAGGAAACACTTTTTCACACAGAGTTGTGAGTCTATGGAATTCTCTGCCTCAGAGGGCGGTGGAGGCTGGTTCTCTGGACTTTCAAGAAAGAGCTAGATAGGGCTCTTAAAGATAGTGGAGGGGATATGGGGGAAGGCAGGAACGGGGTACTGATTGTGGATGATCAGCCATGATCACATTGAATGGCGGTGCTGGTTCGAAGGGCCGAATGGCTACACCTGCATCTCTTGTCTATTGTGTATTTGGGTGTGGTCCACACACATTTAAAGAGCTGGTTCTTGCCACAGATTTGCCCATTCACTTCATGTATCCTTATCTCAGCAATGACACCATCCAGATGCTCTGTTGACACTTCTGCTTGCTTTGTGTGAGCAGCAAACTTGGTCGTGTGGCTTTCTATCCGACATCTCAACTATCAATAAATATAGTGAATAGCTTCAGCCCTGAACACATTGTTACAGGCATCATCACTGGCCCTTCCTTCTGTATCTTTCCACTTTTTGAATGAGTTTATCAAATGCATTCACATAGATGATCAAAACTCCTTTCCCTCTTCATTAGCTTTGAATATTTTAAAGACCAGAAAGGCTCATCAGGAATGTGTGGGAAGGAACTGCAGATGCTGGTTTACACCGAAGATAGACACAAAATGCTGGAGTAACTCTGTCAAACATGCAGCATCTCTGGATAGAAGGAATGGGTGACGTTTCGGGTCGAGACCCTCCTTCAGAATGTTGTATTCTTTGGACGGAGGAGACTAATACATGTATATTTACATAATCTGCAGAAATGTATAGAGTGAAAGCCAATGTGCAATCTTAGATCCAGGTCACCTGTTCCCCACCAACTTGGCAACACCTCCCAAAACGCACCAACAGGGAACACCAACACCAACACTACATGTATATTCTTTATTGAACATTGATAGGTTACATTGACACAAACACACATGTAGCCTCTCGTGGGGTCTCTGGAGGTTTCATGCAGGATCAGACCTGACACAAAGATGTTATCATAGTAACTGCAAGTTCTCTGAAACTTTGGTAATTGATGTTTCAAGAGTCAAGAGAGTTATATTGTCATGTGTCCTAGATAGGGCAATGAAATTCTTGCTTGCTGCCGTACAACAGAACATATAAACATAATACAGAACAGGAGGTAAAAGTTCAGTGTGTCTATAGACCATAGACCATATATATATATACTAGACTAAGCGGGATCCGTTGGGACCCAGCATCACACGGGAGGGCTGGTCCCCCAACGCAATATTGCACCTCTCCACCAAATCCAATATTGGTGGCCAGTGGGGGGAGGGGGGGGGGGCTTTCTGGAGCGCTAGTATGGATGTTTTCGGCCTAAGGGACTGGTTTCCAGAGAACTAGTATGGACATTGTGTGCCGAAAGGATTCTTGGGCTGGCGGCTCAGTCACTCAAGCCTGTTGTGCTGACAGCTCACTCACTCACGGCTGGTGGGCTGGCAGTTGACTCACAGCTATTCCTTGAAATTCCATTTCAAGCAGGTTGCAAGGCCACCAAATTCAAGTGCAGTTTCAATATACAATAGGCAATAGGTGCAGGAGTAGGCCATTCGGCCCTTCGAGTCAGCACCGCCATTCAATGTGATCATGGCTGATCATCCCCAATCAGTACCCCGTTCCTGCCTTCTCCCCATATCCCCTGATTCTGCTATTTTTAAGAGCCCTATCTAGCTCTCTCTTGAAAGCATCCAGAGAACCTGCCTCCACCGTCCTCTGAGGCAGAGAATTCCACAGACTCACCACTCTCTGTGAGAAAAGTGTTTCCTCGTCTCCGTTCTAAATAGCTTACTCCTTATACTTAAACTGTGGCCCCTGGTTCTGGACTCCCCCAACATCGGGAACATGTTTCCTGCCTCTAGCGTTTCCAAGCCCTTAACAATTTTATATGTTTCAATGAGATACCCTCTCATCCTTCTAAACTCCAGAGTGTACAAGCCCAGCTGCTCCATTCTCTCAGCATATGACAGTCCCGCCATCCCGGGAATTAACCATGTAAACCTACGCTGCCACTCCCTCAATACCAAGAATGTCCTTCCTCAAATTAGGGGACCAAATTCTTACCACTTCAAGCAGGGTGCAAGGCCACCAAATTCAAGTGCAGTTTCATACCATTTCAAGCAAGGGTGCAAGGCCACTAAAGACAGCGAGTCATGACCTCTCCCTCCTCCATCTTGCAGAGACTGAGCCACGCCCACACTTCTGGGTTTTATGGTCCCTCGGTCCCTCCCCCCTCCCACCAGAAGGGCGTGGCCTTCATGGCATGATTGACAGGAGAGAGAATATCAAATTTTTAAAACACTAATAACGCTTTTTTTTTTCATCGATGGGAAAAACCTCGGCACCTGATGAGTGGAGGGGGATTCTGAGTAAGATGGCCACAAATCACAGCCGTACGTGGTAGAGGTTTTTCTAAAATCAATATAAAGCGCAAACAGGAAGTGGTCAAGATTTTAATTATATAGAAGGCAAGGCAAATTTAATTAGGCAAGGCAACTTTAATTAGGCAAGGCAACTTTAATTAGGCAAGGCAACTTTAATTAGGCAAGGCAACTTTAATTAGACACACAGCTTCAGCATTTCCAAGCCAAAGGCAACACAGCTTAAGCATTTCCAAACCAAAGGCAACACAGCTTTAGCATTTCCAAACTATATTTTCAAACCACATTAAGGGCACTGACAGGTCAGTGAAACCACTCACAGTTTAGTAGACATGTGTTCAGTGTTATCCACAGCTCAGACTGAGAGACGTGACCCCCTCACTTCCCCCATCTTGCAGAGACTGACTGAGGCACTCAACACTTCCGGGTTTTATTGTCCCTCCGGAAGGGGCGTGGCTCACATTTTTTAAACACTAATAACTCTTTTATTTTTTATCGATGGGAAAAATCCTCTAATCCTGCGCAGCGGAAAGGAACTCTGGGTAAGATGGCCAAAAATCACAGCCGTTAAGTGGCAATGTTTTTTCTAAAATCAATATACAGAACAGGAAGTGGTCAAGATCAGACTTTTAGTAATATAGATACACAATAAATAAACAGATAAAGTGCGATAGGCTGTTATAGTTCTGAGTTTGTTTGATGGCCTGATGGCTGTGGGGAAGTAGCTGTTCCTGAACCTGGATGTTCCAGATTTCAAGCTCCTGTATCTTCTTCCCGATGGCAATGGAGAGATGAGTGTGTGGCCAGGATGGTGTGGGTCTTTGATGATGTTGGCAGCCTTTTTGAGGCAGCAACTGCGATAGATCCCTTCGATGGTGGGGAGGTCAGAGCCGATGATGGACTGGGCAGTGGTCACAACTTTCTGCATTCTTTTCCGCTCCTGGACGTTCAAGTTGCCGAACCAAGGCACGATGCAACTAGTTATGTTTAACCAAAAAGTGATGTTTGATATGGATTTGGTCTGGAATCCATTTTCAGTCTCAGTTGACATTCTGTCCCTGGCTGAGTAATGTGAACCGATGTGAACCCTGGAACAACAGTCTGCACAAGACACTGAATAGCAGTGACTTTCTGGAGAGACATTCCCTTTCCTCAAGAGTACCAACTGCTCAACTAAGCACAACATCGGCACAATATCACAAGAGGAGATAACCATATTTGACAGAGTGCAGGAGATTGTTAGACACACAGATGTACAACCAGGCTCCTTTACCCAGAGCAGGGAATCAAGAACCAGAAGACATGGGGTAAAGGTGAGGGGGGACAGATTTAATGGGAATCTGAGGGGCAACTTTTTCACACAGAGGGCACTGGGGACATGGAATGTGCTGCGGGAGGAGGTAGTTGAGGCAGAAACTATAACAATGTTTAAAAGTTATTTGGACAGGTACATGGATAGGACCAATAGTGAAAAGCCTGGATAGAGTGGATGTAGAGAGGATGATTCCACTCGTGGGAGAGTCTAGGACCATAGCATCAGAATTAAAAGATGTTCCTTTAGGAAGATGAGGAGGAATTTCTTTAGTCACAGGTAGTGAATCTGAGGAATTCATTGCCATGGAAGGCTGTGAAGTCCACTCAATGGGTATTTTTATAGCAGAGATAGATAGATTCTTAGGTACACAAAAATGCTGGAGAAACTCAGCGGGTGCAGCAGCATCTATGGAGCGAAGGAAATAGGCAACGTTTCGGGCCGAAACCCTTCTTCAGACCCTTCTTAATAGATAGATTCTTGATTCGTATTGGTGTCAAGGGGAGAATGGGGTTAGGAAGGAGAGATAAATCAGCCATGATTCAATGGCGGAGTAGACTTGATGGGCCAAATGGCCTAATTCTGCATCTCTCACTTATGAACGTGAGATGCTTAGTGATTTGGGCCAAACAAGGGGAGACGTGAATAGTGTAGATCGGGCAGCTTGGTTGGCAAAAGCAAGCTGAGCTGAAGGGCCTGTTACCGTACTGTATAAATCTATGACTCCATGATCACTCCAATGCCAACATGCTTGTACCCAGCTCCATCCACACAATGGACTTTCTGATGGACCTCTTTTCCAGTGTTGACAAACAATTGTACAAACACAAATACTCGACCACACTCTTCAAATTAGCAGCAAGACAACTATTCTGAGATGCCACACACAGATGGCCGACAACAATGAGTGGGCTGACCCTGTGACACTAATTTTGAAGAACAGCAGGCTTGGTCTTCTCAGTGTCCTGGTCACTGAGGTGTTTTGGAATAAACGGAAGTGGTGAAAGCACAGAAATATATTGCATTGTGTCCTAGTCCTGGTTGCATCATGGCCTGGTTCGGCAACTTGAACGTCCAGGAGCGAAAAAGACTACAAAAAGTTGTGACCATTGCCCAGTTCATCGCCGGCTTTGACCTCCCCACCATCGGAGGGATCTATCGTAGTCGCTGCCTCAAAAAGGCAGCCAACATCATCAAGGACCCACACCATCCCGGCCACACACTCATTTCACCATTGCCATCAGGAAGAAGGTACAGGAGCCTGAAAACTGTAACTTCCAGGTACAGGAACAGCTACTTCCCCACAGCCATCAGGCTATTAAACACAACAATGAATAAGCTCTGAGCTCTGAACTGCAAAAGACAATATTATTATTTGTTATTTGCACTATTTGTTATTTATTGAACTTTTTCTTTTTTTCTCTTCCCCCGTTATGTACTATGTTTACATATTCACATATTCTGTTGTGCTGCAGCAAGTAAGAATTTCATTGTCCCGTCCGGGACATATGACAATAAAACACTCTTGACTCTTCTTGACCCTAGTCCAGGCCTCTTGGTTATCACTCACTCCCTCACACACTACAACACCTGTCCTTCAGTGCTTAACTTGCCTGGCCCTATTTTGTGACGGGGCAAAAGATGTGATCATTAGAGTGAATCCCAGCACCGTACCTTGAAAGCTTTTCACTTCCCGGCTGATACTGGTGTTGGAGGGGGGATGAGACACTGTACAGCCGAAGACTGAGCCTTGCTTCCAATACTCTGAACTCACAGTCAGGAAGTGGCTGGCACTGAAAGTCCCCCCCTGCTCCAGAGCAGTCGGTGTAGCGCTGGTGGTGGAGGAGATCGGGGCTCCGTCTTTCTCCCAAGTGACGTTTATGAGGTCCGGGTAGAAACCAGAGAGCACACACTCGAGGGTGGCTGTGTGGCTATGCTTGGTTCTCTTGGTGAGCTGGAGGTAGCAGTCTGACCTTGGGTCTTTTTGTTTCAACTGGAACAGAGGAGCAAAGTAGATGTGAGACCCTCTTCCTCAAGGGCCTGTCCCACTTACGCAACTTTTTCGGCGACTGCCGGCACCCGTCATCGGTCGTTACAGGTCGCCGAAAAATGTCAACATGTTGAAAATCCAGCGGCAACCAGAACAAGGTACGGCTCTTTGGGCGACTACTCACGACCATATAGGCTTCACCCCGTGACATGTCGCCAGGGTGTCGCCTGTATGGTCATGAGTAATCTCCTCAGTTGCCCAAAGAGTCATAGTGTGGCGGTCCCCGGGGGGTAAGCCACTCCTTGGATCATCCCCATCGCCGAGTGAAGGACAGGGGACTGGTCTGCCACGGGGTTTCCAGTCGACCCTGGATTTAGTGCTCTCGAGGTGTGTGTGTGGTGTGCTCTCGTTGTAAGCATTAAAGTCTGCTAATTGAACCCGTCTGGCGTCTGGCCTTTTACTGACCTCGTTCAGGCCGCTACACTTGTTTGTTACCGGGGGGGTCTTGAGGAACGGCTTAATTCTCCTTCGCGTTCGCCAAGGTTTCAGACCCGTGGTCTGCCCGGCAGCAGAGGCAGTTGGCGTATGTGTCCGAATACACAACCTCCATCCGGTTCAGAAGGACGCCCTGAAGGCACGGCTCAAGGATCCGGACTGGGTGGACGCTCTGCCGTGGGTTTTGCTGGGGATCCGCACCGCACCCAAAGAGGACTTGGCCTCCTCCTCCGCCGAGTTGGTATATGGGTCTCCGTTGACGGTGCCCGGGGAATCATCCCGTCGGCACGTGGTCAGGCGGAGCAGCCTTCGGACGCTCTGCAACGTCTTCGGCACACGGTGGGCAAGTTGGCGCCGGTGCCAACGTCTCGTCATGGGTCTTTCCGTCCCCATGTTCCGCCTGCCCTGGTGGACTGCCAGTTCGTTTTTCTGCGCAAGGATGCGCATCGGACACCTCTCCAGCGGCCGTACGAGGGTCCCTTTCGGGTACTGGAACATGGCTCATCCTCTTTCGTCCTGGACATGGGGGGTCGGCATGAGACTGTTTCAGTTGCGCGGTTGAAGCCAGCACATATTGATATCGATCAGCCGGTGTTGGTAGCGCGGCCTCGTAAGCGAGGGCGGCCTCTGTCTAGGGTACGTCCTCTGGTTACTCGGTCCCATGCACCTGTTAGTCAGTTGCCTGTTCCGGGGCAGGGCATGGTGTGTACCCGCGCTGGCCGCCGTGTACGGCCTCCTGTCCGTTTCGTGTCTCGGGTACTTGGGGGGGGGGTCATGTGGCGGTCCCTGGGGGGTAAGCCACTCCTTGGATCATCCCCCTCGCCGAGTGAAGGACAGGGGACTGGTCTGCCACGGGGTTTCCAGTGGACCCTGGATTTAGTGCTCTCGAGGTGTGTGTGTGGTGTGCTCTCGTTGTAAGCATTAAAGTCTGCTAATTGAACCCGTCTGGCGTCTGGCCTTTTACTGACCTCGTTCAGGCCGCTACAATAGCATGTTTCTGGTCACCACTGAATTTTAAAAATGTTGAAAATTTCCGCCGACCTACAACGACCTATGACGGGTGCCGGCAGTCGCCGAAAACGTTGCGTAAGTGGCACAGGCCCTTCATGGTAACTAATGTTGGCCATATCATTGCCGATCTCTCGCCCACCTTTGGCACTTTCTGTCCGTGCTGACACTGGTGAGGATGATGGAGATCGTTGGACAGAGCACACAACCTCCACCCCACTGGTCCACTCCTCCACACTGCTCCGGAGTTTACTGCTCACTCTGTCTTGGGTCCTTTCCCCTCTCGGTTGGCCAGTCACAGCCCCTGTAGTTCTCTCCCTTCCGCTCACTTGCCAGTAGATTTGGACCTGGCTCAGATCAGCACCCATTACCACGCACACCACAGTAGCGGTCTTGTTGATCCAAATCTCTTCAGTGGAGGGGTTTTGGAGAAAGACAGACAATTCTGCAGATGAGAAATAGGAAGCTTACAAACCGGACTAGGCCTGGTGTTGTCGTCACCGATCAACTGGACTCTGACGACTTGCATTCATTTTCCAGACTCACTTATTGACTTGTGCACAAGGAGAGCAGCACAGTCCCAGTTACCTGCTGCTCTGAAATTCCACTCAGCATCTATACAGAGTTTGACCCTATGCGCACACTCTAATTTCTTATAATCAAACACAATACATTCTCCACAACCCTTATACAAATACAATAACACTAACACAAATAAAACTACATGCTGTTCAATTCTTTATTGTTATTCAATAAATTATTCAATGTATTGCACCATAGCAATCATTTTATCAGGCTGCATCACAGCATGGTTTGGGAAGAGTTCCATCCAAGAAATGGCAGCGAATTGTGGTTGCAGCCCAGATCATCACACAAACTAACCTCCCTTCCACTGACTCCATTTACATCTCACGCTGCCTCAGCAAGGCCAGCAGCATAATCAAGGACCAGTCGCACCCTGGCCACTCTCTCTTCTCCCTTCTCCCTTCTCCCATCAGGCAAAAGATATAGAAGTGTGAAAACGCACACCTCCAGATTCAGGGACAGTTTCTTCCCAGCTGTTATCAAGCATCTGAACCATCCCCTCACCAACTAGAGCGCAGTCCTGAGCTATCATCTACCTCACTGGAGACCCTCGGACTATGTTTAAGCGGACATTACCTTGCACAAAACGTTATTCCCTTTATCATGTATCTGTATACTGTGGAAGACTTGATTGTAATTATATAGTCTTTCCGCTGACTAGTTAGCACGCAACAAAAAGCATTTTCTCTGTGCCTCGGTCTACGTGACAATAAACTAAACTAAACTGAACAACCCTCGGCCCACACAATGGGCATTGCATCCCCCACCCTAGACCATTACTCCTTCCACCATCAACACTTCACGCTGCCTCAGGAAAGCAGCCAACATCATCGAGGAACCCTCACATCCCAGTCATTGTCTCTTGTCCCCTCTTCAGAAGATACAAGAAGCTTGAAAGCACATAGCAGCAGATTCAAGAACAGATTTACTTTAAGCACCGACAGGCAGATGTTTAATTGTTACATTGGAATAGAAGAGTTACGAATGATGAGTTGTCTCTTTTATTCAACATCATCAGTGCACACCCACTGAGGACAGAGACTCCTCAAACAACCATCCCCCTTGTTAGACTCAGATGTCATGTGTGGCTCAGTGGTGAGCAATGTCACCTCATGAAAGCTGCTGTCTTTGGGATGAGTCTTTAAGGAGGTGCTTCTCAGGTAGATGTCAGCAATGCCACGACATGACCACGAAAGTTCTGCTCCGAGCCCTGAGCTAATATTTATCCTGAAACCAAACAGCTAAACACAGGAGATCTGGCCAGATTTGGTTTGCCGTGTGGGAGCTTGCATCAGGTACATTGTCACAGCTGGGCTGGGAAAGACCATGGTCCCATCAGTTCACCTTGTGTCACCCTGACGGTCACATGGCACAGTGATAATGGAGTTAACGACCAACGACCACAATCAATCTCTGTCTTCAACTGGTCCAGGCGTGGGTGTGAGAACACCCAATGGTGGAAGGTTATGGACACATTGATCCAACAACACCTATTTCTCCCAGAATGTGCTTCTCCTAGAATGTGCACACCTCACATCCCAAGCTACCCAAAACACACCAGTCAAGGACACGCACACAATACCTTTTTCACATCACATTTATTGAACTTGTATTGGTACATTGACACATACATAGATTTAATACCTCGTGTGATCCCATACAGGGTTGAAATCTGATCAAGCATGGCAGAAAAAGTTCTGTAAATGTATCCAGAAGCTCAGACATTTGTGGTGAATCATGGCTGCGGCTTAATTTGTATCTCGTGTGGAATTATGTTTTTAATGATTTACAAAGGTTCACATTTTGATGATGTACTAGGGAACTAACCCATCATCCTCTGGGTCAGTTAATAAATCCAGAAATGAACAAAACAAGTGTTTGAGAAATGAATCATGTTATACACAAGATTTAAAGCTATCAGTCAGAACAAGTGAGACATTGACCAGGGTGGGTTTGTTGTGAGATTTATTGATGCTTCTGAATAGGCTGGTTGTGATGGACCCGTGTCCCACAACACAGGAGAACGTGGTGCCACTGTTCCACTCCTCTGGAGAAACCTTCAACTGACTGGTCATGGTGTTCCACCCTTTCCTGGTGTCCTTGGTCACGGGATGGTTCATGATCCCTGTGTTCAGAAGGGTGTCGGCGGCCATCCAGGCCACATAGATGTCTGCAGGATAGAATCTGGTGACCAGGCACGTCAAGGTGGCTGTCTCATCCATCTCCACCTCATCCAATGAAGGGGGGAGGAGGTAGACTTGAGGATGTCTCTTAACTCCATCTGGGAACAGAGAGAACCTGAGTTAGACTGAATCTGTCGGTAATTCTGTATTTACCCAATACATTCCAATCTTATACTGACATGGACACCGTTTACATCCTGAGGGACCTCAGTTCACCTGAAACTGAAGGCTTTTCCTTTCTGCTCATTGTAGGGATGTATGGAATAGAAATCATGCCTCTGGTGCATTTTACAGGGCGGCATGATGGCGCAGCGATAGAATTGCTGCCTACAATGCCAGAGACATGAGTTTGATCCCGACTATGGGTGGTGCCTGTATGGAGTGTGGTTTTCTCCGGGTGCTCAGGTTTCCTCCCACACTCCAAAAATGTACATGTTCTGTACAGGACTGTCATATGCTGAGAGAAGGGAGCGGCTGGGCTTGTATACTCTGGAATTTAGAAGGATGAGAGGGGATCTGATCGAAACATAAGATTATTAAGGGTGTGGACACGTTAGAGGCAGGAAACATGTTCCCGATGTTGGGGGAGTCCAGAACCAGGGGCCACAGTTTAAGAATAAGGGGTAAGCCATTTTGAACAGAGATGAGGAAACACTTTTTCACACAGAGAGTTGTGAGTCTGTGGAATTCTCTGCCTCAGAGGGCCGATTGTCTGGATACTTTTAAAAGAGAGCTAGATAGGGCTCTTAAAGATAGTGGAATCATTAAATGACGGTGCTGGCTCGAAGGGCCGAATGGCCTACTCCTGCACCTATTGTCTATTGTCTATTGTTTGTAGGCTAATTGGCTTGGTTTAATTGTACATTGTCCTTGGTGTGTGCTGGATAGTGTTAGTGTACTGGGATCGCTGGTCGGCGCGGACTTGGTGGGCCGAAGGGCCTGTTACTGCGCTGTATCTCTAAACTAAACTGAACTATAGCTTCCAGTCAGTTTAAATTGGTTAGTTAATCAACAGGAACCACTGAATGCAGAGACTCTACAGAAAGTGGAACTCAGTCCTTGGACCTGCCTTGTCCTGTGTTGTCTGTTCCATCTCCCCTTCTGCTTAAATGATCTGCTGGTCTTTGCCTCAAGCTCCCTGCCCTTCCAGTCCTGACTCAGTCTGTATCTCGGCTTGTGAAAGCTGCAAATCCCTCTCCCTCAACTCTATCTAAGCAGCTCACGCTGTGGGAACGTGTGGTTTTGGGCGAGGCTGTCGTGGTGACTTGGGATTTTAATGATGTGGTTAATCAGCTGAGTTTAATTCTCTTTTGGTCCCTCACACTCTCTGATCATCTGTAAGTCCACCCAATATCCATTAGATATCCACTGGAGTTCAGAAAAATCCAAAGGAATCTGAGAGAAACTATTAAATTCTTAACCAGATTTATGAAGGGGAGCCAGTGGATGTAGTGTATCTAGACTTTCAGAAAGCCTTTGATAAGGTCCCGAACGGGAGACTGGTGACTAAAATCAGAGCACATTGTATTGGGGGTAGGGTGTTGACGTGTATAAAAAATTGGTTAGCAGACAGGAAGCAAAGAGTAGGAGTGAACGGGTCCTTTTCAGAATGGCAGGCAGTGGCGAGTGGAGTGCAGCAAGGCTCGGTGTTGGGGCCGCAACTGTTTACCATATATATTAATGATTTGGAAGAGGGAGTTAGGAGCAACACTAGCAAGTTTGCGGATGACACAAAGCTGGGTGGCAGTGTGAACTGTGAAGAGGATGTTAGGAGGTTGCAAGGTGACCTGGACAGGTTGAGTGGGCAGATGCAGTATAATATAGATAAATGTGAGGTTATCCACTTTGTTGGCAAAAACAAGGGGGAAGATTATTATCTCAATGGGGTTAGGTTAGGTAAGGGGGAAGTACAGCGAGACCTGGGTGTCCTTGTACACCGGTCACTGAAAGTTGGCGTGCAGGTACAGCAGGCAGTGAAGAAAGCTAATGGAATGTTGGCCTTCATAACAAGATGATTTCAGTATAGGAGTAAAGAGGTTCTTCTGCAGTTGTATAGGGCTCTGGTAAGACCACTGGAGTATTGCATACAGTTTTGGTCTCCTAATTTGTGGAAGGACATCCTTGTGATTGAGGCAGTGCAGCGTAGGTTCACGAGATTGATCCCTGGGATGGCAGGACTGTCATATGAGGAAAGATTGAAACGACTAGGCTTGTATTCACTGGAGTTTAGAAGGATGAGGGGGAATCTTACAGAAACATATAAAATTATAAAAGGACTGGACAAGCTAGATGCAGGAAAAATGTTCCCAATGTTGGGCGAGTCCAGAACCAGGGGTCACAGTCTTAGAAATAAAGGGGACGCCATTTAAGACTGAAGTGAGAAAAAACTTTTCCCCCCAGAAAGTTGTGAACTTGTGGAATTCCTTGCCACAGAGGGCAGTGGAGACCAAAACACTGGATGGATTTAAGAGAGAGTTAGATAGAGCTCTAGGGGCTAGTGGAATCAAGTGATATGGGGAGAAGGCAGGCACGGGTTATTGATTGGGGACAAACAGCCATGATCACAATGAATGGCGGTGCTGGCTCGAAGGGCCAAATGGCTACTCCTGCACCTATTTTCTATGTTTCTATAAACAGGTGAGGCAGAGGAAGAATGTTTCTGATATTGGGGAATCCAGGCCAGGAGATGACAGTCTGAGGTGACGGTGTGTAGGTGTGAGAGGGGGGAGAAATGTCTTCACCCAGACAGTGGTGAACCTGGGCATTCTCTGCCACAGACAGCACTGAAGCCCAATTATTAAATATATGCAAGAATGAGTTGGATCCAGTTCTTAGGGTAAAGGGATCAAGGGATATGGAGAGAATGCAGGAAGCGAGTACTGAATATGGATGATCAGCCGTGCTCATATTGAATGTCCGTGCAGGATTGATGGGCTGAATGGCCTGCTCCTGCAATTATTTTCTATGCTGGATGTGATAAGTCTGTCCATTTGCTCAGATCAGACTTGCACCAACCTCTGTCCACACGTACCTGTCGGTTTCTCCAAGGATCTCCTCTCCGGTGTTGGCAAACTCTTGTCCTCCACCACACAGGTGAACAGAGCCCCACTCTCCCACTCTGCAGCGGGGACCGTCAGTCCGCTGGTGATGGTGTCTGCACCTCCGATCCTCTCTGGACCACGAGTTGTCACCCCGTCTTCTCTCTTCATTCTATTCACTTGCCAGGTTACCCTGAATCCCTCTAAATCACCGTGCACCACCTTACACAGAATGGTGGCTGTCTTGTTGATCCAGATCTCTTCGAAGGAAGGTTTGCTTAAAGTGACCGAGGGGCGGGTATCTGAACATTCATCTGGGAGAAATCACAATTATTATGTCATCGTTCCCTGATGGAGCAGCTTGTCACTCAAACATTTTGTGCTCATCTCCACCGAATGATATGTCGGTCCCATCAACATCAGTGAGATTTATCTACATTGGTGTAGGAATGAAGCTTCCTATTGATCCCACAAAGAAACCCTGCTAAACAATGTGGATCAACACGATGACTTTTACATTATTTGACAGTTTTGTGATCACTGAACCTGTTACCAGCTATTTACTGAATCAAATGTATAAAATTCCCTCCAGAGAGGCAAATCGAGCTAATGTTCGAGGTCAAAATGTTCAGTTCAGTTTAGTGTAACGTGTACCGAGATACAGTGAATAGCTTTTGTTGTGTGCTAACCAGTCAGCGGAAAGTTCTTCACTTTATATTATAAAATAGAAGCAGCGGCAATATTTTATTTAGTCGCAATTGGTCCGGAGTGGGATGAAGAAGGGTCTCGACCCGAACCCTCACCTCCCCATGTCCTCCCGGGATGCTGCCTGACCTGCTGAGTTACTCCAGCACTTTGTGTCCTTTCATTTACTCACAACTGTTTAAATGCAGTTTGTATCCATGAGGTGTAACTAAACTCTCCTGCTGCTTTGTCAGAATGTTGTGTGTTACAGCCGGCCTGCTCCAGAGGATGCTACACATTGCCCAGGCTGACTGTTGCCACGCTGGGGCGGGGAGAGAGCTGCTCTGCTGGACACTCTGTCACAGCTGAGGCACCCACTTGCATTAAGTACAAAGGCAGAGGGAAAGACCGTTTTGAAGAAGAGTATCGTGGATCTCCACCGTGTCTGGCCTGTCGACTGGCTTGGATTGCCCTCAAGTTACTAAAGCAATGTTAAAGATACAATTATTTCTGTGGCCAGACTCACTTACAAGCCCACAACAGGACTGCACCATGTTACAGTGCTGCCCATGTGTGGCACAGTTTACAATGTGGAGAGTGGAGTGAATCCCAGGAGCCTACCTTGGATGTTCTTCACATCCTTCGTGATGATGGTGTTGGAGGCGCCATGATACACTGTACAATTGAAGCGTGAGCCTGACTTCCAATCCTCTGTACTCGTGGTCAGGAAGTGGCTGACACTGAAAGTGCCCCCTGCTCCAGAGCAGTTGGTGCAGCACTGGTGTTGTTGGAGATCAGGGCACCATCTTTACTCCAAGTGACGTTGATGAGGTCTGGGTAGAATCCAGAGACCACACACTCGAGGGTGACCTTGTGGCTAAGCTTGGTCTCTTCGTGTGCTGGAAGCAGCAGTCTGACTTCAGGGTTTTTTGGCTCAACTGGAACAGAGGAAAATAAATGTTAAACTCTATGATAGAGTCATAGAGTGATACAGTGTGGAAACAGGCCCTTCAGCCCAACTTGCCCACCCCGGCCAACATGTCCCAGCTACACTAGTCTCACCTGCCGTGTTTGATCCATATCCCTCCAAACCTGTCCTATCCATGTACCTGTCTGCTTTTTTAATGTTAGGATAGTCCCTACCTCAACTACCTCCTATGGCAGCTTGTTTCATACATCCTGGACGACAGATGGCGCAATGGGCTAAGTGTTCGGCTGGCAACCGGAAGGTAGCCGGTTCGAATCCTGCTTGGAGTGCATACTGTCGTTGTGTCCTTGGGCAAGACACTTCACCCACCTTTGCCTGCGTATGAATGTGTGTGAATGTGTGTGAATGTGTGTGAGTGATTGGTGGTGGTCGGAGGGGCCGTAGGCGCAGATTAGCAGCCACGCTTCCGTCAGTCTGCCCCAGGGCAGCTGTGGCTACAGAATTAGCTCACCACCACCGAGTGTGACTGAGGAGTGAATGAATAATGCGATGTAAAGCGCCTTGAGTATTAGAAAGGCGCTATATAAATCCCATCCATTATTATTATTATTATTATACATCCACCACCCTTTGCGTGAAAATGTTACCCCTCAGATTCCTATTCAATCTTTTCCCCTTCACCTTAAACCTATGTCCTCTGGTACACAATTCACCTACTCTGGGCAAGAGACTCTGTGCATCTATCCAATCTATTTCTCTCATGATTTTATACACCTCAATAAGATATTGCCTCATCCTCCTACGCTCCAAGGAATAGAGTCCCAGCCCACTCAACCTCTCCCTATAGCTCTCTAGCCCTGGCAACATCCTTGTAAATCCTCTCTGTACCCTCTCTCTCTCTCTGTCACAGCCATTTAATCACTGATCTGTTGCCCACCTATGTTATGGTTGGTCCACGCTGACACTGGTGAGGATGATGAAGATTGTTGGGCGAAGCACACAAACTCCACCCCGCTGGTCCACTCCTCCACACTGGTCCGGAGTTCACTGATCACTGGGTTTCGGGTGCCTTCATGGCTCAGTGTACGGGTCACAACTCCTTCACTTCTCTCCTTTCCTCCCACCTTCCAGGTGAGATGGACCTGGCTCGGATCACTACAGATCACTGAACACACCAGCGTAGCGGTCTTGTTGATCCACATCTCTTTCATGCCAGGATTTTGAATGAAGACGGACAATTCTGTGGATCAGAAATGGAAAAGTTCAAAATTTTAGTTGAGACTCACCTGTTACTAAAGGGCCTGTCCCACTTACGCGACTTTTTCGGTGACTACCGGCACCCGTCATCGGTCGTTGCAGGTCGCCGAAAATTTTCAACATCTTGAAAATCCAGCGGCGACCAGAACAAGGTACGACTCATTGGGCGACTACTCATGACCATATAGGCTTCACCCCGCCGTGACATGTCGTCAGGGTGTTGCCTGTATGGTCGTGAGCAGTCTCCTCAGTCGCCCAGAGAGTTGTAGCGTCTTTCTGGTCGCCGCTGAATTTTCAACATGTTGAACATGTTCGGTGACCTGCTGCGACTATGACGGGTGCTGGCAGTCGCCGAATAAAATTGCGTAAGTGGCTCAGGCTCTTTATGGAAAGCCAGGGCAGAAATCCAAATAGGTGTCTTATAAAATAACTTTAAGATGTTTATGTCATCACATAAAAGACTGATCAATGGCAGATCAAAGTATACACTGGCTAGATTTATTGCAAACAGAATAGCAGAAAAACTCGTGTTAAATAGCAGGTTGGGTGTTTTGACTGAAAAAACAGAACAAAGGAGCTGTCAACTGGGATTTGACCCTCTTTCCCATCACCATGATCAGCTGGTACATTACAGGGGCACAATTAGATATGTGCTTTGCTTGGAACCCCTGCAGCATCGATTAGTAATACTGAGCAACATGAATGAGAAAAGCAACTTTTCTCCTTGTGGGGCCAAGCCTGGGATTCCCTCAGTTTAAAAATGTCACATGGTGATATCGCAGTCTTACTCTGACCATGTGTCTCACCATCTCCGAAACCTTCACCACAAACATAACCTTCAGTAAAGATGGCATTCTTCCAACTCTGGGCACTTGTAAGCCTGCACTCCTTTCATCTTTGTACCACTTGCTGTGTCACGTTGCAGTTTTGCCCACAAGCACCAAAGCTGACTCAGCAGATCCCCCCCCCCCATCTCCCCTCCTTGAAATGAAGAGTGACGGTAAATGTCAATCCAGAAGTTGTCGATCTGGTGACATGAGCTCAAAATTCCAAACCGTGAGCTGGGAATTTCAATTCTATTAATAAATGCATTCTGACGTAAAACGCTTCCGTTGGTGGTGATGCATGTCGATAGTTCACTGCTGCACTTCATGGAAGGGAATGTGTCATCATATCTGTTCTGGCCAGTACACAACTCCACACCTGTAGCAAAATGGCTACAGACTAGTGTCAGTTTAGTGTGACTGTACTCCAGTGAAGACTTTGAGGCGTTTCAGTAATTGATAGAAACTATCTGAAATAAATTAGTGGCTGACTCTCCAGTGACAGCAGAGCAAATCATAAATGGTTAGAAGTATCAAGGTCCCCCTCCTGCTGCAGATTGGGATGAAATTCTGCATTAGATGTATTTTCCCCTTTCACTTCAGAATGATTGGGCGAGGAAGAGAATGATTTATTCATTCATTGCCCCTGACTGACCTGCACTGCCACTTGTCTTCTGAAGCAGCATCATGAGTCTAGTTCCACTCAGCTCACTCTCGTGTGTGCACTGTTTACACACTCAGTCACTTGGGCCACATGAGCTGTTTTTGCTCTCAAACACTTATTGTGGAGGGTGATTATGTTTGTGTCAGAATTGAAACTTTCAGTGAGCCTGGAGATCAAAGCCTTGAGCTGCGTAGAACACAGAGGTTATACACTGTGTCTGTCTGACGGGAGACATAACATTTGTCAATGTACGATGTTGTCTATTTCACAACCCCTCCTTCTTTAAGCAAAATCGCGAGCAAATTCCTTTCAAAAATAGTTATGTGCGGGATATTAGTGTGGATGACAGTTGTTGCAGTGTCATCAGAAATTTGTAAGCCTAGTTTAACAGTGTACAATGTTCTTGCTTTGTGAATCTTGTTTTAATCAGCAATGTGATATTGTTAAACATGTGGTTTTGCAAGATGCTCAATCCCGTCCCATATCAGTGACAGTCGTGTGGTTCCACCATCGCGGTGTCGGGGGGAAATCGCCTCATATAAAACGTGGCAGAGTATGGATACTCTCCATGCTGTCAAATATTGGTATCTTCCACAAGAGACATTTTGTATTGCTTATCCTTGGATGATTCTAACCAAACACGTCCATTTCTTGCAACATTCCTTGCATTCCCTGAGTTTCTCCTTTGGCCTGAAGTCTGTGTCCAGAAGGTGGGTTAATAAATCTGTGGCAATTTGTGCTAACCACAGTTTTCACCCAAAGCCAGTATAGGACAGGAGACCAGTTAGAGCCCTGGACCTTGCCTCACCAGTTTGCCTTTATTAAAAGGTCACCCTATTTTTTATTGAGTCACTTTGACATTTCACACCGTTCACCTTAAACATCTCCTGCCTTGCGATCTCTGGGTGGTCCTTGCTGACTAGAGTCTGAGCATGAAGAAATCTGGCCAGTGGCACTGGGATGTGTAATGAATGAGTATGCAGGCAACGAGTGGAGGGGAGAGGGAGGCAGCTTGAATTGGGTATTTTCCCCACTCTGGTACACTTTGATCCCAATGGATACCAGGGGTTGGATTTGAATCTTATAAATGGGTTGTAATAATAGAATGACAAATTCCATACGCAGCCAATTACTTTATTTCACACTTTCCTGCCCAACAATGATACTGCCGGGTAGAACCATCTGAGAATGTCACATTGACATTACTCTGGTAGAAGAACTTCGGCAGACACTTCGAACAGCCGGGGCATTCTCCACCTGGAAATGGAAGATTCATTGGTTTAAATGTTAAGAGATTTCACCTCCTGTGTTGAGGAAACAGGAGATCCACATATTCCCAGTCTGTGTCCTCAGTATTTATCAGCATGAGATTATGCCGACCACGATAAACTGCTTCACTTTGTCCAGGATCAGACAACACTTTAAAGAGGGTGGAGATGAGTTCAAAAATAATCCATGGCACCGACATTTGGGTGAAAGGGAAATCTACAGGACAGACTCTCAGGAAAGGGTGTAAAGAGATGGATTTGGAGAAACTAACACAATGAGGACAGTGAGAAGGGAAGAGAGATATTCTCCAGATACCGGATGGGACCTGTGGTTTATTCACTGTCCCATTTTTCTTACCACTGGACACAAAGACAACTAGACTAGAGGAGTGAGAGTAAACACACTGGTGACCTTCCTCTCTACATGTCCTGTAGAATGAGTTAGAATTACTGATGGAAAGCATTGGCTTAAATTGCAAAAGCCAAATCTGAACATAATACATCGCTCAACAGGACTGATCTCAGGGACAGGAATTTGGTGGAAATGTCAGTAAGATTGTTTAATACTGTAAGTAAATTAACAGACACCACTCACCCTCTTGATATCTCATGTTGATCCTGTCGCTGAAGCCGGAAGGTGCGTGGGTCACTTCACAAGTATATTCCTGTTTGTTGGTCCATTCCTCCACACGCAACGGCAGGTAAGCAATTGTTTCAAGTCCACCATTAGTTCGCGGAGTGGACGGGAGAACGACGCCCGCTTGATTAAGTCCAGATTTTTTCCAGGAAACTTTAATATTGTCAGGGAAGAATCCGGATATCATGCAGCCCAGGACAGCAGTTGTTTGATTGTGGAGAACCTCCGGGGATGGAACAAGGGGGATGAGTTGTGGAGCTGTAACATATTTAATATCTGTTATTACATGATTCCTTCAGCCACAGTGTAGGACTCCACTCTCCCAGCATCTGGGACAAGTGTCCCAGTACCAGCCCTCCCCACAATGCTGGTGATGTGTTGATAAGGAGGGTCCCACAGTCAGATGCTGGTCAGAGCTGCGATTGGGAGGCTGGGTTAGAACACAGGCCTCCCCAGCAGTGTGGACCACTCTGCAGTCGTAAGGGTGGAGGTGGGTAAGTGGCGTACAGACCATCCGTGATCTCAGTGTGTGCTGGAGCAGACACAGGAACAGCATGGCCAACAGCACGGTTCCAGTGAGCAGGAACAGATGAGACAACTGTTTCTACTGGCAGGAGGTTTGGGAATCACAACTTTAAGTTGTCTTCACCTCTACTTTGTCTGTAACTCGTTTTCACCTAGCCCACAGCTAACAATGGCCTGTTTCCTTTATCAGCATTACTTTTTTGCATATCTTTCGTTCATTCATTAGTTCTAAATCTCTCTATATCACCGTCTATATCTCTCTTTTCCCTTTCACCGACTCTCAGTCTGAAGAAGGGCCTCATCCCGAAACGTCACCTACCCCTTTTCTCCAGAGATGCTGTCTGACCCGCTGAGTTACTCCAGCTTTTACTGTCCATCTTTGCTTTAAACCAGCATCTGCAGTTCCTTCTGACACAACTTTAAGTTTAATGGGAAAGGAGGTCAGATGGACAAGAGGAAAGTGCAGGAAGAGTGAGGAAGGTTTAAATCTCCACACTGTGCACGGGCACAATAGATGTGGCTCTGTGCACAGCAGCTGATCTGGGGGGAGGTGTTTGGGGTAGTAGAGAGCTGCAGGAATTAGACAAAGCAGTGGATAGAATGGAGGCAGTTCCAGACGAGATGCTTCCTCCGTGAATCCCCCCCCCCCACCCCCACCATTATCTCCTTCCACATAAATTCTCACTGTCATTTTCCTTGAGCAGCAGCACTCTGGCTGATAGGAGGAGAATGAATGAGCAACATAATTAATTTGCTTCCTCCTACATTGTTTGACAAAGTCTTCCACTTCAGTTTTATTGTCAGCTTTAAAGAGACAACAAAATCTCATAATAACCTTGAGGCTTCGGGAACTCCGTTATCACCATGTTGTCCGGCTTGTATCCTGCCTTGCAGTAGTAGACGTTTTTCCTGTTCCAATCTGCCACAGGGACTCGCAGCAAGCTGCTCATTGTGTACTTGTTGTTTTGTCCCAACACTGGTGGGTACTTTGTGATTCCAGTGGTGATGTCCCCACTGCTGGTGGACCATGTCTGACTGATGATCTCAGCCTGGTAGTCCTTGACCAGACAGAGGATGCTGATCTCTTGGTCAGATTCTGTGTTGCAGGAAGAGGTGATGTGGACTGAAGGCAAGGTCTCAATCTCTGAAATGTAAATAAATTAACAGTTGGTTCTGTAGTAAATGGATTATTACCAGCGCGTGCAACAGGTTCATGCTGATTGCTGAGTAAATGCAGGTGATTCAGGCTGTGAGAAGGCCAGTCAGAGCAGAGAAATGGTTCCTTTCCCAATCCCTTTCACACGGTGCATGACCAAGCAGTGAAATGCTGATCTCACACCGGCCACTGGGGAGGCAACTTCTGCCAACCAGAGGGACAAACCGGCCTATGCTGTGGGTGATGTGTCCCAGGTCAGGAAGCATATGGTACGGTGCCAGATGGACCATATCCACAACCACCATGCCAAATGGTGCTGGATCTGGTCTGTTGTGGACCTTCCTCACGCTGGGCCCCGGGGAGTGTAGTACAACTAAGGGATCTTGGAGTACAGGTACACAGATCCCAGGAAGCGTTGTCACAGGTAAATAGGTTGGTAAAAAAAGCTCTTCATGAGTCAGGGAATTGATATACAGTAACCCCTCGTTTTAACGGACCCCTTTATAACAGATCCAGGATATAGCGGACGGAGCTGCCGATAGCACCTGGCCACGCATGGCTCCTGACCGCTTAGGGCCCCGGCTTCCAACTCCACCCCCGACTTACAAGTGAGCCCTTCTTCACCCACCATATGGTCCGTGATGCTGCTGTTGTTGCGGCTCACGGAGCCCCCGAGATGAGCGCTTTCTTCAAGCTGCCATCCTCGACAGGACGTGCTTGATCACCATGAGGCTCCCTCCCCTCCCACCTGCTGCTGCTTCAACCTGTCGGCTCTTCACTTTGTCCACTCCCTGCTCGACCGCCATCTCCCCCTCGTCCTCCCCTCGCTCTGTCCATTCTGTCTCTTGCCCTCTCCCCCCTCCCCCCTCATCTCCTCCTCTTTCTCCCTGGAGTCACCAACATACTGCACCTTGGAAGCAGCAGCTGGTGAGAGGAGAGGGTGCCCCATGGTGACCGTGCACCCTGTCAGTGGCAGCGGCCTGAAGAAAGCACTGCCAGCCAGAGGCTACAATGTGAGCCACAACCACAGCCGTGTCACCGGACCGTGCAGTGGATGAAGAAGGACTCGCTGGTGCAGAGCACAGGCATTGGCGCCTGGTTTTAAGGTGAAACAACACAAAGTGCTTGAGTAACCCAGCAGACTGAATCCGTCTGAAGAAGAGTCCCCACCTCACCTATCGATCTTCTCCAGAGATGCTCCCTGACCAGTTGAGTTACTCCAGCACTTTGTGTCTTTTTGTATATTAACCAGCATCTGCATTCTTTGTTTCAACTACATACATGGCTAAAACCTTACTCATTTAAAGCAGACATTCTGCAATAACGGAGACTATCCCCCACACCATGGTCCGTTAAAATGAGGGTTTACTGTTCAGAAGTTGGATGTTATACTATAGTGTTACAAGAAATTGGTGAGGCTGAATTTGGAATACAATGTTGAGTTTTCATCAAGCTGCTCTGGGAAAGATATCATTAGGCTAGAAGAGTGCTGAGAAGATTTACAAGAATGTTGCCAGGACTCGAGGGCCTGAGCTGGAGGGAAAAGTAGGGCAGGCTCGGACTTTACTCCTTTATACCTCTAGAAGGCAGAAGAGTGATCCTATAAAGGTGTATAAAATCACGAGGGGAATAGATAGGGTGAATGCACAGTCTTTTACACAGGATAGGGGAATCAAGATATAGGTGTAGATGAGAGGAACAAGACTTAATGGGAATGTGGGGAACTTTCTCACACACAGGGTGGTGGGTATATGGAACAGGCTGCCAGAGGAAACAGTTGAGGCAGGTACGATAACAGCATTTAAAAGACACTTGGACAGATACATGGATAGGAAAGGATTAGAAGACATGAGGTAAACATGGGCAAGTGGGACTAGCATACATGGGGCATCAGGCTGCCTTGCACGAGCTGAGCTGAAGGGTCTGTTTCCGTGCTGTATGACTCTATGTCTCTGAGTTATTAATGGGCTGGGAAATGCTTTGAGATGTCGTAAGGTTGTGGAAACCTTCAACAAAATAAAAAACCATCAAATATAAGTGGAAATAGCGTGGTTGTCAGAAACTGTACTGAAAGAGTTTGATGAAAGAGCACTGAAGTGAAAGGGTGACTCTGCTTCTCTCCCCACAGATGCTGCCTGAGCTGCCGAGTGTTTCGTGCAGGAGGCTCAATAATGTCAGGCGGCGAGATTCGCAGCTCACGGTGATTTCTATCCCGGGATCTGCAGGTGGTGAGTGCAGTTTAATTTGGATCAATGTTCCTAATGTGGTCAGGAGGTGGGTCAGGGCTTGGAAAACACATCATACTGGTAGAAGGGTGCTGGGGTGAGCAGCTGGGTGGAGCAGCAGGGTGCTGGGGTGAGCAGCTGGGTGCTGGGGTGCGGAGCTGGGTGCTGGGGTGAGGAGCTGGGTGCTGGGGTGACGAGCTGGGTGGAGCAGCAGGGTGCTGGGGTCAGGAGCTGGGTCTAGTAGGGTGCTGGGGTGAGGAGCAGGGTGCTGGGGTGAGGAGCTGGGTGCTGGGGTGAGGAGCTGGGTGCTGGGGTGAGCAGCAGGGTGCTGGGGTGAGGAGCTGGGTGCTGGGGTGAGGAGCTGGGTGGAGCAGCAGGGTGCTGGGGTGAGGAGCTGGGTCTAGTAGGGTGCTGGGGTGAGGAGCAGGGTGCTGGGGTGAGGAGCTGGGTGCTGGGGTGAGGAGCTGGGTGCTGGGCTGAGGAGCTGGGTGCTGGGCTGAGGAGCTGGGTGCTGGGCTGAGGAGCTGGGTGCTGGGCTGAGGAGCTGGGTGCTGGGCTGAGGAGCTGGGCTGAGGAGCTGGGTGCTGGGGTGAGGAGCTGGGTGCTGGGGTGAGGAGCTGGGTGCTGGGCTGAGGAGCTGGGTGCTGGGCTGAGGAGCTGGGTGCTGGGGTGAGGAGCAGGTTGCAGCAGCAGGGTGCTGGGGTGAGGAGCCGGGTGCTGGGGTGAGGAGCTGGGTGCTGGGGTGGAACAGCAGGGGCAATAAACTGCCCATCTGGGTTGCCATCCAGGGGGGCATTTAGTGCCAATTGCGTTGCTGGGTCAGGGGTTAGAAATAGGCTTGACTGGGTAAGGACAACAGATCTCCTCCACTGAGGGACAGCAGGGAAACTGAGAGGTCATCATTACTGTGGATTAGTGCACAAAATCCAGGTTATTAACAAAAGGAAATCTGACACAGGTCCAATCTGTCCCAGATTATGAACAGAGTTTAAATTCCACAGTTGTTGCGGAATTAAACTGGGGTCTGATTGCAGCCTGATGCCCGTCCATTGGATCAGTGTATCTGTGGAGTCTCGGACAACATTTCCCCCTCACCAGCGGTTTGCCGATTCTGCTGTGAGCAGAGTGGATCCACAGTCCCTCCTTTACAACACGGCTCTACTGTGAACATGCCTCACTGCCTGTGAAGGGCTCGGGGACACCATGAACGGTGCGCTGTGAATGACCACTGAGATTCACTGAGACACCAGCAGCCCTGGTTAATGGAGCAAAGCACTTGTTGGACAAACCCAGTCGGCTGACGGAGGAGGGCAGGAAATTAGAGCCGTTCCTCCATCTGTGAACTGGGAAAAAGCAGTTCTTTTGTGCAGCAAAACTCACGTCAAAAACACCAAGCAACTCGACTCAGAATCTAAACTACGAGCATCAGTGAATTCACAATGAAGAATAAAAGGTATTGACTTACTAAAGATCTCTAAATGTTGAAATTCAATACAAGATGTAAAGAAAACCTGGTGTGCTAAAACCCACATCTAGAACCATGTACAACATTCTCTCATTATGTTCAAATCATTCATTATTGTGAACCTTTGTTTTTGAACCAAACAGCATCAATTTGTTTTACAATCTAGAGAACGTTCTGTGTTCTGAAGCATTTACACAAGGAGTGTTTGACAGAGCAATGTAGAGGGAGCTTGACTCTGTGTCAAACACTCTGTCCCTGCACTGGGAGTATGTAACAGTGTAGAGGGAACTTCACTCAGTGTCTAACCCGTACCCTGGGTGTGTGTGGGGACAGGTTGGAGGGAGCCTCACTCCTTGTCTAACCTGTGCTGTCCCTTTTCTGGGAGCGTTGGGACAGGACAGATGGAACTTTGTATCTAATCTGTACCTGACAGCACAGTGACACGGGGAGATTTATTCTGCATTTGACTCGTGCTCTGTCTGCCCTGGATGTGTTTGATGGGATCACTTTGCGGGAGCAGGTACTGGAGTCATAGAGTCATAGATTAATACAGTGTGGAAACAGGCAGATTAATCACCAAAAGACTGGCTGATACTGAAGCGTAATTGAAGAAGGACATTAGGGCCAAGCCAGGGATCTACACCAGTGAGCCTGACGACGTCATTGGTGGGAATGTCCTTAGGGACAGGAACTACCAGTATTTGGATAGGCACGGACTGATTAGGGATAGTCCTAAGTTTACAAGATCTAGATCACTTGGCAGGGTGGGCCAAGGATTAGGGACAGCATGGCTTGTGTTTGGGAAATTGTGCCTCATGAACCTGATAGGGTTGAACAAGGTCTGGCATGGTGGGCTGGTGTGGAAGGTTAGATCACATGGAACCCAACATGAGCTAAATTAGCTTGGAGGAAGTGCACTGCTGCAGGGGTCAGTGCTGAGACCACTGTTGTTGGTTATCTACATTAACAGTTTGCCATACAATATAGTGGACATTGACAGTAAGTTTGCAGATGACACCAAAATCAGTGCATGAGTGGACAGTGAGAAGGATAAGTTTACAAGAAGATCTAGATCAGTTGGGAAGGGGAGCCAAGGAATGCCAAATGGAATTTAACTCTGACAAGTGAGGGGGTGTTGGACTTTGGTAGATCAAACCAGGGCTGGACTTACACAGTAAATGGTAGAGCCTGGAGAGTGTTGTAGAACAGACAGATGGGGAAATACAGGGGCATGGTTCGCTGAGAGTGGCGAGTTAGGTGGACAGGGAGCTGAGGTGGCTTTGGGCCGACTGCCTTCAATGGGAAGGGTACTGAGTATAAAGGTTGGGACATGATAATGCAGCGGTACAAGTCATTGGTGAGACCACGCTTGGAGTAAGTACTGTGTGCAGTTCTGGTCACCCAGCTACAGGATGTCATTATATTGGAAAGGACTTGGAAAAGATTCACCAAGATATTGTCTGGACATGTGGGGTTCTGTTTTAGGGAGAGGGAGGATAAGGTAGGCTTTTTTCTTTGGAGCAAAGGGCACTAGGCGGCAACCTTATTGAGGTGAACAAGATCATGAGGGGTATGGATGAGGTGCAAGCTCACAGGCTTTTTCCCAGGATAGAGGTTTCTAAAACAGGAGGGCACAGGCGTAAGGTGAGTGGGGAGAGATTTTAAAGGGGACTTCAGGGGCATTTTTTATTCACATTGGGTAGGGCAGTATCTGGAATGAGTTGCCAGAGGAAACTATAAAAGCAGATAGAATTCCGATTATCAAACAAATCCGGTATATGGATGAGAAGGATATGTGGCCAATGGGACGAGCCAGAAAGCCAGCTTGGTCGGCATGCACAAGATGGACTGAAGGCAGATGATGGCGAGACTCAGGGTAAGAACAGCCTGTGGGGCAGTTCAACGTGGTGGGAAATGTACTGTTGCTGGGTAGATTCTAACGCTGGAGAAACCCATCTGTCTCCGGGAAATCCGTGCAATTGTTCCAAATATCTCACCGAGTTCAGGTCAATTACAGAATTCGCAAAGACCATAAATTAATAAAACACAACTGGGTAAAATGGAATTGAGGAATTGGTCTTACCTGAAGTTACTGTCAGCGAGGTTCCTGCACCCCAGTACCCAAGCACAGTGCTCCATCTTCCCACTCAGTCAGTACAATAACTCCACTCGCCCTCCACATCCAATAATCTCAGCAAAGTGTCAACGTGAACACTGGCCGGACCAGGAGCAGCCGCTTCCTGCATTTCCATCCCAATCTCCGTCCTTGTTCAACCTCTGGTGTGAATAAAAGAGGCATTTTTGCCATCTGCTGCCACCGGCTCTGGCCGTCCCTCACAAACACAATCACCTCCTTTCGGGCTTTTAACCGGCCAGAAATGGACATTTCTTCCCTGCAGTGCGAGTCAGGATTCAGGGGTTTGACTCTGGGAAGCAGCAATACACAATGGGTGGAGACAGACTGCGCTGCGGACGCTCATTTGTCGGGGGCAGTTTTTGTTCAGCTCTCCGCCGCCGTGGGTTAGTATCACTGTGATTCACCGCAGTACAATAACCCCCCCATCCTCTCACACTGTCTCCGAGCCCAGTCGTCCGACTGTCAACTAGAAGCCCAAGATCTCTCTGTTCATCGATGTTCCTTCTCTCCCAACCATTGACCGTGTCTCAGAGACGGACACCGGGCTTGATCGACCCGTGACTCCAGTTCCACCCACGGCGCTTGGCTCCGAGCTGAGGGCAGGCGCTCTCTCTCCTGGGTTGTTGTACCGGCCCGGCCCCGCTTCCTCTCACTGTGGTCGTACAGTAATAGGTGGCCGTGTCGCCCAGTGTCAGGCCGTTCATTTGGAGATAGAGGTTGCTGCTGTCGATGGAAACCTCGAATCGGCCGCTGAAGGCAGGCGCGTACAGTTTGTCACCTTTATAACACCTCGCCACCCACTCCAGCCCTTTCCCGGAGACCTGTTTCACCCAGGTCATGGTGCTGGCGTTGAGGTTGAGCCCGCTGGTTGCACAGGTCAGTTTGAGGGACCCTCCGGACTTTGCCACCACGGTCGGGATCTGATCCACCACGACCGCGGATCGAACGCCTGCCAATAAAAGAGAAAACAAGTTGAATAAACAGTTGGAGAGGCAGAAGGTCAAAGAGTGTCCGAGAAGCAGCCCGGCCCCGAGTGGGGGTGACACCCACCTGGCAGACAGGACAGAAGGAGACAGAGATAAGCAGCGACCCCCATCACTCTGAGCACTGACACACACTTGGACACTGGATAAGCAGCGACCCCCATCACTCTGAGCACTGACACACACTTGGACACTCCAGGAATGGGCGGCTTCAGCTCAGGCCGGCTTTGTCGGGAGCCGCAGTCAGCGCTGTTTAAATAGGGAAGTGAGCTGTGAGTGTGTGAGTGAGAGAGAGAGAGAGAGAGAGGGAGGGGGACGCGGCTTGAACACGTTCCCACCCACTGACACCAGAGGCGCGGCTTCCTGTCACTGCCCCCAGCACCCAGTTCAATTCCCCAAAAGATGTTTGTCTCCACAACAGGCGGCGGGTGGAGGGGCAATGATGAGATCCGGATTAAAGATTGATCACACTCTGCTCCATCCACTCATTACAATGCTGAACACTTTGTGGAGCAAGAGGACACTCAGATACCCCAGTGAGGGGCTGTTAAAAGTCGGTGTACAGATATCCCCCTGAGAGAGGGGGACACCTGTCAATGTAGATATCCCCTTGGGAGAGAGGGGCTAAGGTCAGTGTACAGATATTCACATCAATGAGAGGACTGAGAGACACCGGTCAGTTTGAGTTGAGTTTATTGTCACATAGAAACATAGTAAATAGGTGCAGGAGGAGGCAATTCGGCCCTTCGAGTCAGCACCGCCATTCATTGTGATCATGGCTGATCGTCCCCTATCAATAACCCGTGCCTCCCCATATCCCTTGACTCCACTAGCCCCTAGAGCTCTATCCAAATCTCTTAAATCCATCCAGTGATTTGGCCTCCACTGCCCTCTGTGGCAGGGAATTCCACAAATTCACAACTCTCTGGGTGAAAAAGTTTGTTCTCACAGTCTTAAATGGCCTCCCCTTTATTCTAAGGCTGTGGCCCCTGGTTCTGGACTCGCCCAACATTGGGAACATTTTTCCTGCATCTAGCTTGTCCAGTCCTTTTATAATTTTATATGTTTCTATAAGATTGCCCCTCATCCTTCTAAACTCCAGTGAATACAAGCCTAGTCTTTTCAATCTTTCCTCATATGACAGTCCCGCCATCCCAGGGATCAATCTTGTGAACCTACACTGCACTGCCTCAATCACAAGGATGTCCTTCCTCAAATTAGGAGACCAAAACTGTACACAATACTCCAGACGTGGTCTCACCAGAGCCCTATACAACTGCAGAAGAACCTCTTTACTCCTACACTGAAATCCTCTTGTTATGAAGGCCAACATTCCATTAGCTTTCTTCACTGCCTGCTGTACCTGCACGCCAACTTTCAGTGACCAGTGAACAAGGACACCCAGGTCTCGCTGTACCTCCCCCTTACCTAACCTAACCCCATTGAGATGATAATCTGCCCCCTTGTTTTTGTCAACAAAGTGGATAACCTCACATTTATCTATATTATACTGCATATGCCACGCATTTACCCACTCACTCAACCTGTCCAGGTCATCCTGCAACCTCCTAACATCCTCTTCACAGTTGATCTGCAAACTTGCTAGTGTTGCTCCTAATTCCCTCTTCCAAATCATTAATATATATGGTAAACAGTTGCGTCCCCAACTCCACTCGCCACTGCCTGCCATTCTGAAAAGGTCCCGTTCACTCCTATTCTTTGCTTCCGGTCTGCCAACCAATTTTCTATCCATGTCAACACCATACCATGTGCTCTAATTTTAGTCACCTGTCTCCCGTGCGGGACTTTATCAAAGGCTTTCTGAAAGTCTAGATACACTACATCCACTGGCACCCCATAATCCATTTTACTTGTCACATCTTCAAAAAATTTCCCTTTCATAAATCCATGTTGACTTGGACTAATCCTTTTACTGCTATCCAAATGCCCCATTATTACCTCTTTAATAATTGACTCCTGCATCTTTCCCACCACCTAAGTCAGGCTAACTGGTCTGTAATTCCCTGTTTTCTCTCTCGCTCCTTTCTTGAAAAGTGGGATAACATTAGCTATCCTCCAATCCACAGGAACTGATCCTGAATCTATTGAACATTGGAAAATGATCACCAATGCGTCCACTATTTCTAGAGCCACCTCTTTGAGGACCCTGGGATGCAGACCATCAGGCCCAGGGGATTTATCATCCTTCAGTCCCATTAGCCTACCCAATACTATTTCTCGCCTAATGAAAATTTATTTCAGTTCCTCTACCCCCTTAGATCCTCTGCCCTCCAGTACATCTGGGAGATTGTTTGTGTCTTCCTTAGTGAAGACAGATCCGAAGTACCTATTCAACTCTTCAGCCATTTCCTTGTTGCCCATAATAATTTCACCCGTGTCTGCCTTCAAGGGACCCACATTTGACTTTGCTACTCTTTTTCCCTTAACATATCTAAAGAAGCGTTTACTGTCCTTCCTTATATTCCTGGCCAGCTTCCCCTCGTACTTCATCTTTTCAGCCCGTATTGCCCGTAGTGTTTCCTTCTGTTGTCCTATGAAAGTTTCCCAATCCTCTGGCTTCCGGCTACTCTTTGCTGTGTTATACATCTTTTCTTTTAGTTTTATTCTATCCCTAACTTCTCTTGTCAGTCACAGTTGCCTCCTACTCCCCTTAGAATCTTTCTTCCTTTTTGGAATGAAATGATCCTGCATCTTCCGGATTATGCCCAGAAATGTACCGAGGTACAGTGAAAAGCTTTAGTTGCGTGTTAACCAGACAACAGACATACAATACATGATTACAATCGAGCCATCCACAGTGAACAGAAACATGATGAAGGGAATAACATGAATAAAGTTCAGTGCAAGATAAAACCAGTAAATTCCGATCAAAGATAGTGCAAGGGTCTCCAATGAGGTAGATAGAGCACAGAAGTCAAGCTACAACAGCCAGTCGTGATGCTATGAATGAAGTCCATCTACGCCTATATCGGCGACAATCTACGACAATGTATGACCATACCGGCGACATGTTATAATACCGGCGACAACCTACGGCAGCTGGCGACCATCGGCAACGGTTGACGCGACTAGCTACACCAGGCTACGACAGTGTCTCCTTTTTCTCCAGGAGAGGGCCCACCCAGTGTCTTCAGCTCCTGAAACAGCTCAGGGGGGAGCCTAGTGAATCTTCTGAAGGCAGCCTCATCTTCTTGCTGGAGCTCAGTCATCAGGTTGTCATACTGGCCCAACCTGGGTCTCTACAGGGTCAAGGGCTTCAACCACGCACAGCTCTTCTTGGGCTTCCTCTTCCCCATTCCTCTTGTCCTTCTGTCTTGCTGATCTTTAAGCATGAGGGCTGCTGCAAGCAGCAGGGCTTCTTCTTGTGAGATCAATGCACTCAGATGTTGCTCCATGGTAGTCATGATACAGAATGATTGGAAACCCTACATCCCTTTTTATAGGAAAACTGGCTGATTCCATTGTTTTGGAGGCCAAAATGACATGAATTGTCTTCAGTTGTCGCCAGTGGACTTCGGTTGACTTCGGTTGTCGTAGGATGTCGCCTGTGTAGTCGTAGATTGTCGTATGTGGCGGTGTAGGTTGTCGTAGGTGAACGTCCTAAGTGGCGACGATTGGGTCGCCGGTTGTCGGTAGCTTGCCTTAGCTTGACGTCGACTAGGTGGTAGGTTGTTGTAGCTTGTCGTAGACATTGTTGTAGGGGGGTCCAGTCGCCGGTTTTTCAGCGACCTGCTACGACTATGACAGTCGCAGGCAGTCGCCTAAGTGGGACAGGCCCTTAAATGGCTTGATTGTAATCATGCATTGTCCTTCTGCTGACAGATTAACACACAACAAAAGCTTTTCACTGTGCCTCGGTACACATGAGAATAAACTAAACTGAACTGAACTGAAGTCAATGATGCAGTTGCAGAGGTGAGTACTGACTCCAAGTCCCTCGAGTTTGGTGATGAGCTTGGCTAGTGTAATGGAGTCAGACTGTAGATATCCCATGAAAGAGTGAACAGATATACCCCTGACAGTAGGACACTGGTCAGTGTAGATGTCGCAAGTGAAAGGGAATGAGGGAGACCAATCTGTTTACAGAAGGGAGAGGGAGAGAGGGAGAGAGGGAGAGAGGGGGAGAGGGGGAGAGAGAGAGAGAGAGAGAGAGCTGTCTGTACAAATATCCCAAGAAAGAGGGACTGAGAGACAAGACAAGACAAGAGACATTTACAGCCATACGAATAAAAAAAGAACACAGAACAAGATAGTCTTTAACACAAACACAGACACTGGTCAGTGTACAGATATCCGCATGAGAGAGAGAGGGATTGGAAGACACCGGTCAATGTAGAACAGAAACATAGAAAAATAGGTGCAGGAGTGGGCCATTTGGCCCTTCTGATCATGGCAGATCATCTAAAATCAGTACCTCGTTCCTGCTTTTTCCTCATATCCCTTGATTCCTTTAGCACTAAGAGCTAAATCTAACTCCCTCATGAAACCATCCAGTGAATTGGCCTCCACTGCTGTCTGTGGCAGAGAATTCCACAGATTCCCAACTCATTGTACAGATATCAAGCTGAGAGAGAGGGAGTAAGGTTCACCGGTCAGTATACAGATATCTCTCTGAGAAAGAGAGAGATAGAAAGAGAGAGTGAGACTGAAAGCTGCATAGAAACTGTGAGAGAGATTGACTGAGAGAACCCATGCAGTGAGGGAAAGGGACTGAATTGATAAAACTAATTTGCAGAATCTTCTGCCTCCACCAACCTTAGAAGAATCAATGTGAACCAGAATTAATTGGGTGGAAGAAAGATTATATACTGATGAGGAATTTTCTCTCCCAGAGATTAAAACAGAGTTTCAGTACTGGACAGGTGTGCCATCACTACTGTTAGAAAACCCTTTGATCTGTGTCAGCCATGGGTCTTTTGATCCAAGTTTTCAAGAACAGGAAGTGCAACACTAAGAGAAGCAGTTGTACTGAGAAACGGGAGGCTGCCCAGTCAAGGGGGCAGCCAAGTGCTGCTGGACGGGTAAATGACAGGAAATCCCAGGGAGAGACGTTCTGTGGAGCATCTGTTTCTACTTCAGAATGGTCTCACAACAGTTCTAAATCATGCACCTCCAACAGACATAGAGCAACAAACACAGCTCAATACAACTCCCATGGCAGCTAAACAGATGTCCTGTTACCCTTTCAACCCCTTCAAATTGCCATTTGTCCGTTTACAGGAACTTGGGACAGTTAATGGAGACGTCTTGAGGACGGTGCATATTATGGACATGGAGGTGCTCGATGTCCTCAGGCGTATGACAGTAGATAAGGCCTATGAAGATTGTACAAAACATTGATGTCTGGAATGCATTACCAGGGGAAGTTGTGGAAGCAGATACGACAGCAATGATTAAAAGGCAGTTAGACATATCCACAGGCAATACTAATTTACGAAAGACATGGATACATTAGACATTCAGTATTTTTTTTCTCCCGGGGTATGAATGTTTTGGTTCCACTTGTATTCCAAAGTATGCTTTGCCGTTGAGCCTCACATCAGTGGTAGGGAAGCAATTGGAGAGGAATCTTTGGGATAGGATTTACTACCATTTGGAAGACAATTGGGCTAGTTAGGGACCATCAGCATGGCTTTGTACGCCGCAGATCATGTCTTACGAACTTGAATGTTTTTTTTGAGGAGGTGATAAAGGTGATCGATGAAGGTAGGGCAGTGGATGTTGTCTATATGGACCTTAGTAAGGCATTTGAGAAAGTTCTCCATGTTTGGTTGACCAAGAAGGTCAAAATGCACGGCATTCACAGTGATTTTGTTGTCTGGGTCAACTTAGGCTTACTGATAGAAGACAGAGGGTTATGGTGAAGGGCATTATTCAGACTGGTAGTCTGTGACCAGCTGAGTTCTGCAGGGATCTGCGGACAGTGAGCAAGGATGTTAAAGTATAGATCTGCGAGGAGTCTGCTATGAGGCTGCAGGGTGACTAGGATAGGTTGGGTAACTGGGCAGATGCACTCTAAAGTATAGAGGGTATAGATCAGCTCAGAAATGGGCAGAGAAATGGAAAATGATGTTTAATCCGACCAAATGCTAAGTTGTTTCTCTAAAAATGACCGATGTTCTCCACGCTTGCATGAAGCACATCTCTTCATCGTCTTCTGTCTTCAGACTCAGTCCTATTGGTCGGTTATCTTTTCAGTAACGTAAGAATTGTTTATAGGTGTTGGTCCTTAAGTCAGAAACATATTTCCATATGACAAGCAGCCTGTTTGTTCTTTTTAGCAAGTCTGTTCCCTGTGGGAGGCCCCCTGTTCAGATTAAGACAAGCTGCCTTCTCCTACAGGAAATCGGAGGTGAAGGAAATAGCCCCCACATCACTGTCCAGTTTCACACACCCGTCGACAGTCAAAATATGAAACGTGTTTCTGGTAAATCAACAGCTGCACGCAGAGATTGTGTTCAAATTTGTCCCATGCATAGAGGATCAGTAAAATGGTTCTTCAGCCCTCCAGCCCATCCCCACTCTCTGCTGATTTGTTTGAACTCCATTTATCCACCTTGGTTCTATGTCCTTTAATCACCAAAGAAGGCGGCTCAACCGTGGTTAACGAGGAAAATTAGGGATAGTGTTAAATCCAAGGAAGAGGCGTATAAATTGGCTAGAGGAAGCAGCAAACCGGAGGACTGGGGGAAATTTAGAATTCAACAGAGGAGGACAAAGGGGTTAATTAAGAGGGAAAAATAGAGCATGAAAGAAAGCTTGCGGGGAATATAAAAACTGACCGTAAAAACATTTTTTGATACTGTTCCGTATGTGAAGAGGAAAAGATTAGTGAAGACAAATGTAGGTCCCTCACAGTCAGAAACAGATGAATTTATAATGGGAAACAAGGAAATGGTAGACCAGTTAAACAAGTACTTTGGTTCTGTCTTCACTAAGAAAAACACAAACAATCTCCCAGAAATACTAGGGGACCGACGATCTACGAGATGGAGGAACTGAAGGAAATTGACATTAGTCATGAAATGGTGTTGGGTAAACTGTTGGGACTGAAGGCCGATAAATCCCCAGGGCCTGATGGTCTGCATCCCAGAGTACTCAAGGAGGTGGCCCTAGAAATCGTGGATGCATTCGTGATCATTTTCCAATGTTCTATAGGCTCTGGATCAGTTCCTGTGGACTGGAGGGTAGCTAATGTAACACCACTTTTTAAGAAAGGAGGGAGAGAGAAAACAGGGAATTATAGACCAGTTAGCCTTACATTGGTAGTGGGGAAGATGCTTGAGTCAATTATTAAATATGTAATAGCAGCGCATTTGGAAAGCAGTGACAGGATCGGTCAGTCAGCATGGATTTATGAAGGGGAAATCATACTTGACTAATCTTCTGGAATTTTTTGAGGATGTAACAAGTAGAATGGATAAGGGAGAGCCAGTGGTGTATCTGGACGTTCAAAAAGCCTTTGACAAGGTCCCACGCACGAGATTCGTGTGCAAAATGAGAGCATAAGGTATTGGGGGTTGGGTACTGACATGGATAGAAAACTGGTTGGCAGACAGGAAGCAAAGAGTAGGAATTAACATGTCCTATTCAGAATGGCAGGCAATGACGAGTGGGGTGTCGCAAGGCATGGTGCTGGGACCCCAATTATTTACAATTATATATTAACGATTTAGCTGCGGTGACGCGCGGCTGTGACCCGACCCCGGAGATTCGGAGGCTCCAGCCGCAGGTCTGGTGGACGGAGACATCAGGAGCTCGCGGGTCCCTGGTGGGAGACCGCTTTTCGGGGCTCCTGCACCGGCAACTTCTCCCGCCCGAGTTGCGGGGTTGAAGATGACCTGGAGCTGTGTCTAACATCGCCCGGCGCAGCTTTAATGGCCGCGGGACTTGCTAGCGCCCGCCGGGGCTCCAACATCAAGACCCGGAGGGCGGCCTTGCATCGCCCGGCGTGGCTTTAATGGCCGCGGGACTTATTTTCCATCGCCCGCCGGGGGCTCTGACTCTGACATCGGGAGGAGAATGGGGAGTGCAGGGGAGAGATAAGACTTTGCCTTCCATCACAGCAAGGAGGCGATTCGCTGTGATGGATGTTTGTGTAAATTGTGTTGTGTCTTGGTTCTTTTTACTTGTTTGTATGACTGCAGAAACTAAATTTCGTTTGAACTTCATCTGAGTTTCAAATGACAATAAATGGTATTGTATTGTATTGTATTGTAGACAAGGGAATCAAATGTAACATCTCCATGTTTGCGGATGATACAAAGCTGGGTGGCAGTGTGAGCTGCGAGGAGGATGCTATGAGGCTGCAGGGTGACTTGGATAGGCTGGGTGAGTGGACAGATGCATGGCAGATGCAGTATAATGTGGATAAATATGAGGTTATCTACTTTGGTCTACTTTGGTGGCAAGAACAGGAAGGCAGATTATTATCTGAATGGTGTCAGATGAGGAAAAGAGGAAGTGCAGCGAGACCTGGGTTTCCCTGTACATCAATCACTGACAGTAAGCATCCAGGAACAGCAGGCAGTGAAGAAAGCTAATGGCATTTTGGCCTTCCTACCGAGAGGATTTGAGTAAATGAGCAAGGAGGTCCTACTGCAGTTGTACAGGGCCCTGGTGAGATCGCACCTGGAGTATTATTGTGTGCAGTTTTGGTCTCCTAATTTGTGGAAGGACATTCTTGCTATTGAGGGAGTGCAGCATAGGTTCACCAGGTTAATTCCCAGGATGGCGCGACTGACGTATGATGAAAGAATGGGTCGACTGGGCTTATATTCACTGGAATTTAGAAAGATGAGAGGGGATCTTATAGAAACATATAAAATTCTTCAGGGATTGGACAGGCTAGATGCAGGAAAAATGTTCCCGATGTTCGGGGAGTCTAGAACCAGAGTTTCAGAATAAGGGGTAGGCCATTTAGGACTGAGATGAGGAAAAACTTTTTCACCCATAAAGTTGTGAATATGTGGTATTCTCTGCCACAGAAGGCAATGGAGGCCAAATTGCTGGATATTTTCAAGAGAGTTAGATATAGTTTTCTAAAATACTTGAAAAGCTATTTGTGAATAGACTTGATGACTTCATTGAGAAATTTGAGTTATTGAGTGATCATCAATATGGCTTTAGGAGTAATCGATCGACATCTTTAGCGGTGATGGATTTTGTAGAAAATATAGCAACAGCAATAGATAAGAAACTACACACTGTGGGTGTATTTATTGATTTACGTAAAGCATTTGATACAATTGATCATTCCTTACTTTTGCAGAAATTGGAACGTTATGGTATAAGAGGTGTCACACAAAATTGGTTGGGAAGTTATTTAAGTAACATGTTTCAGTATGTAAAAAATAATAATACTGAATCACAGCTTAGAAGAGTAACCTGTGGTGTTCCACAAGGTTCGGTACTGGGACCTAAGTTATTTATACTTTATTTAAATTATATTTGTAAAGTATCCAATATGATGAAGTTTGTTACGTTTGCGGATGATACAAATGTATTTTGTTCAGGGAATGATATAAAAGAACTATTGAAAATAGCAGAAAGAGAATTGATAGTGCTAAAAAAATGGTTTGATATTAATAAATTATCCCTAAATGAAAATAAAACAAAATTTATGGTGTTTGGTGGTGATAGGGTTAATTGTGAAATAAAATTGAATTTAAATGGAGATGAAATTGAAAGAGTATATCAAACAAAATTCCTGGGATTGATTATAGATCATAAACTTTGTTGGAAGCCACATATAGAATACATCAAACGGAAATTATCTAAATCCATTGCTATTCTTTACAAAACAAAGGATCTGTTAATAAGAAGTGTTTATATATATTGTATTGCTTGCTTATAATGCCATATATGTCATATTGTGTTGAAGTTTGGGGAAATGTATATAAAACAAATATAGACCCTATAATTAAACTCCAGAAAAGAGCTATTAGAATAATACATAAAGCTTCTTACTGTGAAACTACAAATCCATTAAAATGTTGGATATTGTGCATGTAAAGACATTAGAAATACTTTTCCGAGTTAGGAATAAAAGCCTTCCTGTTAGTATTCAAAAAAATGTTAAATTAAGAGAAGGACATTATAATTTAAGAGGGTTGTGTATTTTTGAAACATGTAAAGTGAGAACCAATGTAAAATATCGATGTGTCTCAGTATTGGGAATCAAATTATGGAACGGGCTTAGTGATGAGTTGAAATTTTGTAGCTCTCTGTCGAGTTTCAAAAAAGCCTTAAAAAGTAAAATAATTAAGGATTATAATGTAAAATGATTAAAATGTAAAATAAATAAGAATTACAATTTAGAGTAAATATATTTTTTTCTTTCCTTTGATGAATGCTGATATTCTGGGTTATCTTATCTTATGGATTGTATAGGATAGGCAAAAATAAGCTTTGTGGCTTCAGCCTATTCCTTTTTCGGTCATTGATTATGTGAACGTTGTGTGAAATGGATACAGTGTTGGTTCATATTCACACAGATTTTAAAGTTTTGTTCTTTTTAATGTATGACCGAAATAAACTATTCATTCATCCATTCATTCATTCATAGTTCTTTGGGCTAACGGAATCAAGGGATATGGGGAAAAACAGGAACAGGGTACTGATTTTGGATGATCAGCCATGATCATATTGAATGGTGGTGCTGGCACGAAGGGCTGAATGGCCTACTCCTGCACCTATTGTTCTATGTTTCTAACATTCTGTCGATGTGGAAACTTTCAACTGAAGCCCAGTCTTGACAGCTTCCAGGGGCAGTTCTGGGTTTCCAGTGCCCTCAATATCCTGGATGCCATGTTTATGTTTTTTGTCCTTGTTTGGATCCACAGCAGAGGAAGCAGATTCTTCATCTGCTCCAGTGCATCCAGTGATTATTTTAATCTCCCCAATTACACCTTCAATTCTCCACACCTCAGGGAGCATAGAACCAGAATTGATATTCCAACCACTTCTCTCCCACTGCCACTGTCCTTGGAGGGGATGTACCCGCTGCACCACCTCCAAGGACACACATCCATCTTCACTAAGGAGGACACAAACAATCTTCCTGATGTACTAGTGGCCAGAGGATCTGGGGTGATGGAGGAACTGAAGGAAATCCACATTAGGCAGGAAATGGTGTTGGGTAGACTGATGGGACTGAAGGCTGATAAATCCCCAGGGCCTGATGGTCTGCATCCCAGGGTACTTAAGGAAGTGGCTCTAGAAATCGTGGATGCATTGGTGTTCATTAACAATGTTCTATAGATTCAGGATCAGTTCCTGTGGATTGGAGGGTAGCTAATGTTATCCCACTTTTTAAGAAAGGCAGGAGAGAGAAAACAGGGAATTATAGACCAGTTAGCCTGACATCGGTAGTGGGGAAGATGCTGGAGTCAATCATAAAGCATTTGATAAGGTCCCACATAGGAGATTAGTGGGCAAAATTAGGGCACATGGTACTGGGGGTAGACTGCTGACATCCATAGAAAATTGGTTGGCAGACAGGAAACAAAGAGTAGGGATTAACGGGTCCCTTTCAGAATGGCAGGTAGTGACTAGTGGGGTACCACAAGGCTCGGTGCTGGGACCACAGTTCTTTACAATATATATTAACAATTTAGACGAGGGATTTAAATGTAACATCTCCAAGTTTGCGGATGACACAAAGCTGGGAGTCAGTGTGAGCTGTGAGGAGGATGCTATGAGGCAGCAGGGTGACTTGGATAGGTTGGGTGAGTGGGCAGATGCATGGCAGATGCAGTATAATGTGGATAATTGTGAGGTTATTCACTGCGACTATTTACAATATACATCAATGATTTAGATGAGGGGATTTAAAGTAACATTACTAAATTTGCAGATGACACAAAGCTGGGTGGCAGTGTGAACAGTGAGGAGGATGCTATGAGAATGCAGGGTGACTTGGACAGGTTGGGTGAGTGGGCAGAGGCTTGGCAGATGCAGTGTAATGTGGATAAATGTGAGGTTATCCACTTTGGTTGCAAAAACAGGAAGGCAGATTATTAACTGAATGGTGTCAAGTTGGGGAAAAGGGGAAGTACAACAGGATCTAGGGGTCCTTGTACATCAGTCAATGAAAGTAAGCATTCAGGTACAGCAGGCAGTGAAGAAAGCAAATGGCATGTTGGCCTTCATAACAAGAGGAGTTGAGTATTGGAGCAAAGAAGTCCTTCTGCAGTTGTACAGGGCCCTAGTGAGACCACACCTGGAGTATTGTACGCAGTTTTGGTCCCCTAATTTGAGGAAGGACATTCTTGCTATTGAGGGAGTGCAGCGAGGTTTACACGGTTAATTCCCAGGATGGCGGGACTGTCATATGCTGAGAGAATGGAGTGGCTGAGCTTGTACACTCTGAAGTTCAGAAGGATGAGAGGATATCTTATTGAAACATATAACATTGTTAAGGGTTTGGACACGCTAGAGGCAGGAAACATGTTCCCAATGTTGGGGGAGTCCAGAACCAGGGTCCACAGTTTAAGAATAAGGGGTAAGCCATTTAGAACGGAGATGAGTCAACACTTTTTCTCACAGAGAGTTGTGAGTCTGTGGAATTCTCTGCCTCAGAGGGCGGTGGAGGCCGATTCTCTGGAAACTTTCAAGAGAGAGTTAGATAGGGCTCTTAAAGATAGTGGAGTCAAGGAATATGGTGAGAAGGCAGGAACGGTGTACTGATTGTGGATGATCAGCCATGATCACAGCGAATAGCGGTGCTGGCTCGAAGGGCCGAATGGCCTACTCCTGCACCTATTGTCTATCCTTCCTGAGCGGTGCTGCCCGGAATCACACCCAGAGCTCCAGATGTGGTCTAACCAGAGCTCTATTAAACAGCAGCATAAAGCCCACCCCAAGATACAAGATACATTTATTTGTCACATGTACCAGTTGGTACAGTGAAATGTGTGGTCACCATACAGCCATACAAATAAAATAAAGAAGACAACACACGATAGACTCCAACATTAAAAACATCCCCACACAGCAGAATCAAAGTTTCCCACTGTGCGGGAAGGCACCAAAGTCAGTCCTCTTCCTCTGTTGTTCTTGATGTTCCCCCGTGGTCGGGGCCTCCCGAGCCCTCCGCAGTCGCCGCTACGGGTGGCCCGATATTCAGGCCTGCTCTCCGGGATGCTGGAGCTCTGACGTCGGAATGGGAGGACAACTTCAATGGCTTGGACCTCCGAATCGGCCACTTCCTACCAGAGTCCGCGGCTCCCGAAGTCCACAGGCCGCGATGAGCGGAGATTCAACGCTGGTGGCCCTCGGCAAAGGGTCCCAGGGCTCCGCGATGTTGGTCAGCGCCGCCCACGCTGGGAGCTCTTCAAACCTTAGCTCCGCGATGTTGGAGCAGAGAGCCCAGCACTCCGGAGCTTCAAACGGCGATCCAGGTAGGCATCGCTCCGCTCCGCGGTGAATCCAGCGCTGCGACTCCGCTGCTGAAGTACTGGTCCGGGTCCCCGGCAGGAAAGGCTGCTCCAATCCAGATGGTAGGCCGCGAGGAGGGGGGCGAGGACGCGACTCAGAGAATAGTCGTGTCCTCGCCAGGAAGTGACTGGGAAACGGTTTTCCCCTTATCCTGCCCCCCTCCCCCACATAGAAAAACGAAAGAATCCCCAAAACAAACTTTTAAGACAAACTAAAAAAAAAAAAAAAAAAAAAAAAAAATCCTTTGTATCCCAGCGTTTCCCATCAACTGAGGCACGTTAAGAGCATTGGTTTAAATTCAAGCTTAATCCAATTAAATTCAGGATTAATCCAAACCTACCAGTGGCCTCTCAACACAAAGCAAGCCTTCCTGCTTTGCTCTTGTTCCCAATGCAATTGGTCATTTCCTGATGGAATCACTGTCTGTCAGCTGGCGTGCATATTTCCGAAGATCGTTCCTGGTCCCAGCACACTGATGCAATCATAAAGAAGGCATATCAGTGCCTCTACTTCCTGAGAAGATTACGGAGAGTCGGTATGTCAAGGAGGACTCGCTCTAACTTCTACAGGTACACAGTAGAGAGCATACTGACTGGTTGCATTGTGGCTTGATTCGGTAACTAGAACGTCCAGGAGCGGAAAAGAATGCAGAAAGTTGTGACCACTGCCCAGTCCATCATCGGCTCTGACCTCCCCAGCATCGAAGGGATCTATCACAGTCGCTGCCTCAAAAAGGCTGCCAACATCATCAAAAACCCACATCATCCTGGCCACACACTCATCTCTCCGTTGCCATCGGGAAGAAGGTACAGGAGCTTGAAAAATGGAACATTCATATTTTCAAAAATCTCCTCATCTGAAAATTTAGTTAATTATTTCCCAAGTTTTTTTACTAAAATCGTTTAAAAATATAACTGCTGCATGACGTCACAATGCCTTTGCTTCTCGTAGCATGCAGGTACAGTAGGCAGTGAAGAAAGCGAATGGCATGTTTGCCTTTATAACAAGAGGAGTCGAATATAAGAGCAAAGAGGTCCTTCTGCAGTTGTACAGAGCCCAAGTGAGACCACACCTGGAGTATTGTGTGCAGTTTTGGTCCCCTAATTTGAGGAAGGACATTCTTGCTATTGAGAGAGTGCAGCGTAGGTTTACAAGGTTGCTTCCCGGGATGGCAGGACTGTTATATGCGGAAAGAATGGAGCGGCTGGGCTTGAACACTCTGGAGTTTAGAAGGATGAGAGGAAATCTCATTGAAACATAAGATTGTTAAGGGTTTGGACGCGTTAGAGGCAGGAAACATGTTCCCGATCTTGGGGGAGTCCAGAACCAGGGGCCACAGTTTAAGAATAAGGAGTAAGCCATTTAGAACGGAGACGAGGAAACACTTTTTCTCACAGAGAGTTGTGAGTCTGTGGAATTCTCTGCCTCAGAGGGCGGTGGAGGCAGGTTCTCTGGATGCTTTCAAGAGAGAGCTAGATAGGGCTCTTGAAAATTTAGGGGTCTGGGCATATGGGGAGAAGGCAGGAACGGGGTACTGATTGTGGATGATCAGCCATGATCACAGTGAATGGCGGTGCTGGCTTGAAGGGCCGAATGGTCTACTACTGCACCTATTGTCTATTGTCTAGCGACCAGCTACGCAGACTTCAATGCGCAGCCAGTTACGTGGATTGAAGCCCGTGAACACATGATCAAGTCGTCCAGCGCTGGGCTTCTTGAAGTTCAACAACATGGCGGCGGCGGTCGTTATTGCAGAAAGAACGAGGAAGTTCTGCAGATCCCGAGGTCACCGGACGTCACCGGTTGCTTTTGAAGAACTCGCCCGGCCGCGCCTCTCGCAAGACCTTTGAAAAAAACCACGCTGTCTTCTTGCTCGCGCAGCCGGGAGTGAGTGATTATTGCGTTCGAGAACCAGCCCTCACCTCTGACGACGCTCCCCCCAACCCATCAAACTCTCCCCCCCCTCCCTCCCTCTCCCCGCCCCGCTCCCTCTCTGCCCGCCTCACATAGAAACATAGAAATTAGGTGCAGGAGTAGGCCATTCGGCCCTTCGAGCCTGCACCGCCATTCAATATGATCATGGCTGATCATCCAACTCAGTATCCCGTACCTGCCTTCTCTCCATACCCTCTGATCCCTTTAGCCACAAGGGCCACATCTAACTCCCTCTTAAATATAGCCAATGAACTGGCCTCGACTACCCTCTGTGGCAGAGAGTTCCAGAGATTCACCACTCTCTGTGTGAAAAAAGTTCTTCTCATCTCGGTTTTAAAGGATTTCCCCCTTATCCTTAAACTGTGACCCCTTGTCCTGGACTTCCCCAACATCGGGAGCAATCTTCCTGCATCTAGCCTGTCCAACCCCTTAAGAATTTTGTAAGTTTCTATAAGATCCCCTCTCAATCTCCTAAATTCTAGAGAGTATAAACCAAGTCTATCCAGTCTTTCTTCATAAGACAGTCCTGACATCCCAGGAATCAGTCTGGTGAACCTCCCTCTCTGTGCCTTTGTGTCCCTCTCTCTGCCTCTGTGTCCCTCTGTGTGCCTCTGTGTCCCTCTCTGTGCCTCTGTGTCCCTCTCTGTCCCGGAGGTCACTGGTGCTCACGAGCACTCACGACCTTCCCGGCTTGCTATTGAAGAAATTTATCTTCGTGGCCTCGGCAGCGAGTGAAGTCATGCCCCTCCCCCGCCCCTTCCCTCCCGCTGCTAACCTCTCCTATCCTGCTCACCCCCCCCGCTCCCTCCCGCTCCCCCCCCCGCTTCGGGTTTCCCGAGAGATGCAGAGAGTCGAGCCCTGTACTCTCTCTCTCTCTCTCCCCGGGCTCTCTCCGCTTTTCGCAGCCCGCTCACTCGCCTGGCCCCCCTCCACCTCTCCCCCCTCCTGCTCTTCTATTCCCCTCCCCTCTCCTCCCTCCTAGAAACTAAAGGTACGAAAAGGTACAGAACAAATTAGAGCCATCATCGATGACTCAGGAAAGGTGGAGCCCACAATGGTCCATTGTTGGCTGTGGATGATGATGTGTGGATGAAAGACTGGATAGACTCGGCTTGTACTCGCTAGAATTTAGGAGATTGAGGGGGGATCTTACAGAAACGTACACAATTCTTAAGGGGTTGGACAGGCTAGATGCAGGAAGATTGTTCCCGATATTGGGGAAGTCCTTGTGGCCCTTGTGGCTAAAGGGATCAGGGGGTATGGAGAGAAGGCAGGTACAGGATACTGAGTTGGATGATCAGCCATGATCATATTGAATGGCGGTGCAGGCTCGAAGGGCCGAATGGCCTACTCCTGCACCTATTTTCTATGTTTCTATGATAACAAAGGGATACAAACAGTGAAACTAGCAAGTTGACTAGGGTGGTGGAGGGACAGAGAGAGAGGGATTGCAAGGGACCCCGGCAGTCCTCTTAGGTGAGGCAGAGGCTCACTTGCACCTCCTCCAACCTCATCTACTGTATCTGTTGTTCTATGTGTGGACTCCAATGTATCGGCGAGACTAAGCACAGACTGGGCGATCATTTAGCTGATACACCAATGCTCAGTCCGCCTTGGCCCACGAGACCCACCAGTTGCCAAACATTTTAACTCCCCTTCCCATTCCCACACTGACCTTTGCATCCTGGGCCTCCTCCACTGTCAGACTGAGGCCACATGCAAATTGCAGAACTAGCACCTCATATTTTGCTTGGCAGCTTACAACCCAGTGGTATGAATATTGATTTTACTTCGGAGTCACGTGAGTGACTACGTGAAGAACCCCGTCAGGGCGCATGCGCGTCATTACGTCGGACGCATTGGCGACAACGGCAGCAGGAGCACGGACCTCCTGTTGCAGGTGAGTAAATACAGCTCCACCAAAGTCGGGGAGACTTTGGAGGAGTTAGAGAAAAGTAAAGAAATTGTTTCTGTGTGTTTTTCCCCCACATACAGGAACAAGGAAAAGGTGCAGGCTGCTGCCGACAAGGAGAGAGAGAGCTGCGGGAGTGCAGTCTCTGAAAGGCAGCCTGTCACCTCGGGGGAGTCGCAAGCCGGTAGCGGTGCGGCGACAGACTTGGCAAAGTGCCCAGCCGGGTACACAGCCAACGCCAGTCGGGCGGTCGGCATAAGCTAAGTCTGTAAGGGCTATAGACTCCACAGAGTCGGGCCACGAGAGTCCCGTCGGGGACAGGATACCGTTCCCCAGCGGTTATCCAAAAGGAGCAGCTCATACAGGGGCTGCTCCACAGAGACGCTCCAGGAGGAGTTGTGTGGGCGGGAAGCCATAGGGAAGGCTCCGCTGGCAGTGCCTAGGAGAGGTTCTGCTTCATAAAGCCACACTCCAGGAGTAGTGCAGGCGGGAAGCCTTAGGGAAGGCTCCGCTGGCAGTGCCTAGTAGAGGCCTGCTTCATAAAGCCATACTCCAGGAGGAGTTGTGCAGGCGGGAGGCCGTGGGGACGGCTCCGCTGGCAGTGCCTAGTAGAGGCCTGCTTGAAAGCACCCTCTTTGCAAGAGCTGAGTGCAGAAGGGCAGATACGCTCTGACCCTGAGTCCGACGACTTCCAAAGGGAGGGCAGGCAGGCAGCTGTCAGAGCTGACACCGTGTGCAGCACGGTTTGCCATGTCGTCGGACGCTGGTGAGCCTCTGGGTGAGGAACTTGCCACCAGCATAAATTACCAAGTCTCACATCAGCTACAGGAGCTGACAATGGATGAGACAGTAACGAAGTATGAAGCCCCAATCAACTGTGGATTGTTAAAAGTTCCTGTTGGGAACAGGAAGAATTGGGGCAAGATGGGCATACTAATGAAAGCCCAGGAGCATGTGAAGCTCCAGCATATTTTTAAAAGTTGCTGGCATCTGGTATAACGAGCTTTGCCAGGATGGTGGATGGAGAGGCCATGACAAATTACAACAAAAGGCGCTATTGTGGAGTGCCCACTTTGAGATCAACTGCCTCCGCAAGATGCGATTAGACCAACCATCAATGCTAAATATGCTTCACTCTGCCAGCCTGGCACAGGGCAACCGGCACAGCTGTTTGGCGAGGATTTTGCACAGCAGGTGAAGGAGCTGGAGGAGGAGGCTAAGACGGCAGCCACAAATTCACCAAAGCGGAAGTATCCCTATAAGGGAGCAGACTGGTCCGGGCAAGGGACGAGTCCAGCTACGATGCAGCGCAGTTGGCGTTCGGCTGTAGCACCGCCACGGAGGTGAGATATCCAGCTCAAGGCCGGGGAAGAATGCCAGGTGGTAAGGAGGTAAAAGGGTCTGGTTCTCATGTAGACAGATCTAATGTGATACAATTAAATGTTTACCTCAGATATGTTTATACTGAAGGTTATTCAAGGGCATCAAATAAAGCTTAATGCAAATTCTGATTTACCCATGCAACATGTTCCAAAAAAGGAGTTTGACTTCAGTATCACTGAACAATTGGAAGTTCAGCTGGAACTTGCAAGCTTATGTAATAAAGGTGTAATTGCTAAGGCAGTTTACCAAAAGCCATCAGTTTGTGTCCAATATCTTTCCCAGACCAAAGAAGGATGGGGGGATGCAGAATTATACAGACCTGAATAGTCTTAACCCTTTTGTACGGTATAGACATTTCAAGATGGAAATGTTTGTGAAGGAGATCTTAAAGATGCGGATTCAGTGTCTGTTCATTTGCAGGATAGAAGATTTAAAATTCAGCTGGATGGGGCAATTATGCCAATACAATCCACTGCCTAATGGTTTCTCTTCAGCTCCTAGAGGGATTACAAAGTTGTTAAAACCTATTCTAGGCATGATGAGAAGTCAAGGTCATGTGTTCATGGCTTAACTAGATAATATCTTGATTGTAGGGACAATCAAAGGAAACAGCTGAAGCATCAGTGGCAGTTGGTAAAAACCATTTTTTAATTGGGCTTTATAAGTTATCCAGAGAAATCTAAATTTATACCTGTGACACAAATTGACTAGTTGGGTTCACAATGGACTTAATCAACATCATTGTGACCTTGCCCAGGCAAAAAACGGTAGAGCTAATTAAGAGCTATATCAAGTTAATTGCTAACACACAGCCTTCAATTAGCCAGGTGACAAGTCTGCTGTGGTAATGGCTGGCAGCATTTCCAGCAGTTCAATATGGCCACTTTATTATCTACAATTACAAAGGTCAAAGGAACAAGCATTGAGGATACATTGGGGTCATTATAATAGACCTATGCTTCTATCAATAGAGGCTGTTGCTGATGTACAATGGTGGATTCAGCATGTGTCCACTAGTAGTTCCAAAGTGTTATTGGACCAAGCTTCCATGATTTGCAGACAGATGTCAGAGCACTTGGGTAGGGTGCTACTGATACAAGATCCAGCGGTGGAGACAGATGAACATTGCTTCTGCAAACATGGGGAATTAACCAAGAGTATTTTATGGACTCAAGGCTTATGGCACTAACTAAACTAGTTTGCATGTGCAGTGCAAAATAGACAACACTACAGCAGTTGCTGATATGAATCACATGGGTGGAATCAAATCGTTATCATGTGACAGGTTGGCAAATACAATTGGACCTGGAGTAGGGATAGAGAGATTTGGATTGGAGCTATCTATCTGCCAGGGAAACTTAATGTAGTACCAGATGGCAGCTCACGAAAATTCCATCATAACACAGAGTGGATGTGGAACTAGGATGTGTTCAAGGACATAGTACTTCTATATGGAAGGCCAAAATATGTTTCATAGGCAGCAGATCCAGGGGCAGTGACAATTGATGCTTTTTCACTAAATTGGGATGATATGTTTGTGTACATTTTCCCACCATTCTGCCTCATAGGTCGGTGTTTGAGAAAATCAAGCAGGATGCCGCTTCAGGGGTTTTGGTGATACCAAATTGCCTGATTCAACCATGGTTTCCTTTGATGTTACATATAGCGATCCAACCTCTTTTTGCTGATTCCAAACAGTAGGAATTTGCTGGAGCATCCAGTAACGCATTAAGTTCATCCGTTATGTGATGGTATGGATCTGTTAATTTGCAGGTTTTAAGAATGCCTTACATTGGTCGAGGACTTTCTAGGCCAACGGTGGATATACTCACTGCAGCATGGAGAAACAGTACTCAAAAACAGTATATGACTTATGAAAAAAAAATTAAAAAAAATGGGAACAATATTGTGTTCAAAAGAATATTCAATATGATACTGTAGTTATGGAAAATGTGTTAGAGTTTATCTACACTTTATTATGATGAGGGTCTTAGCTATACTGCTATCAATACAGCTAGAAGTGCTTGGTCGGCATATCTTGTAATAGGTACACGGACACAAAGTATAGGTTCTCACCCTCTCATATCTAGGTTGATGAAAGGAATCTTTAATTCCAAACCGCCTAAGCCTAGGTATATGGTAATCTGCAAGGTAAGTGTTGTTTGTAACATACTTCGTCATTGGGTCTCTGTCACGTCTATAACTTTGTTAAAATTAACCATGAAATTGGCTATGCTAATGGCATTAGTGTCAGTACAGAGAGTGCAGACTTTCCAAAAACTTCAGTTCGAGAGAATGGAAGTGAATACAGATAATGTTCTGTTTTATATTTCTGACCTGCTCAAACAAAGCAGGCCAGGTGTGACAGGTCTTAAGATTGTGTTCTCAGCATATCCTACAGCTCCATGTTTATGTGTAAGGACACACTTGTTACATTACATTGAAGTCGCAAGGGCTTTAAGACAAGAAGAAAAAGGATTATTTGTCAGTTACAAGAAGCCAACATAAAAGAGTGGCAGTTCAGACTATCTCAAGGTGGTTAAAGCAAGACTTGGTTCAGGCAGGAATTAACATTTATGTGTTTACATCTCATTCCACTAGCGCAGTAGCAACATCCGCGGCCAGGGCGATGGACGTTCCCATCGACCATATATTAAAAGCCGCAGGTTGGAAAAATGAACTTGTGTTTCAGCAATACTACCATCGGCCGATTGCCGATGGAGGGCTGTTTGCCAACTGAATATTGAGTGCTGTTGCTATTGTTTAAAGTCTGTTTTCAATACTGTTTCATTCTGTTTCGTTAGTTGCCCTACATTAAGAGGGTTTATTGGTTGTTTTATGACCAAAAATAAAACAGTTTTGTTTTTGCATGATATGCAATGTCATGTTTACAGCATTATTGATGATACTCAGAGTCAATCGATGCAGTGAGAAGCCGGGATTTTGATCTGCGGCATAAAAATCACAGAGCTTTAAAATCTTCACGTAGTCACTCACGTGACTCCGAAGTAAAATAGTAAGATTAAACGAGAACTTACCAGTTTGAAGTTTGATCTTTATTTTATGAGTTACGTTGGTGATTACGTGCCTGCCACGCCCAACCCTCTCTCATAGAAAAAAGGTCATAATGGTAGTTCTCATGTTGATCATCTTAATATGTTACTTCAATTATGGTGTTGTCTGTGATTTCATACCGCTGCTTTGAAGATTGACGCGCATGCGCCCTGACGGGGTTCTTCACGTAATCACCAACGTAACTCCTCATAAAATAAAGATCAAACTTCAAACTGGTAAGTTCTCGTTTAATCTTACTATTTTGTGTCGATCTTTGGTACAAACCAGCATCTGCAGATCATTCTTATTATATTCTATAATACAATATCATGACTGCTAATGGCAGACAAATTGAACAAAGCAACAGCTCACAATACCACCCATGGGCCACAGACTGCCACATGTTTCTCTGGGTTTTAAGAGGAGGGAGATCCACTTCATTACATTAACCTTCATTACATTTCATTACATTAACATTTGCATTAACTTGGATGAAAACTTCATGAGGTATCAAAGACAGCCATTGATTTACTTGAATCGCTGCAACCATTTGTTATTAATAACTGCCAGATGTCTGAAACTCTGATAACATTTAGACCCAGTCCTTCTCTTACACTTCCTCTCAGGTTGCACAGGTGGGTTTAATTTGAGCAGGGGGCCCTCCCAGCAGAGTCATGTTACTAAAAAGAATAAACAAGCTGCTTTACATATGGAAATACAGTTCTGATGCTGTGTTTTGCACCAACAGGTTCATGTTTACCACACGAAATGGGGCTGAAAGAATGAAAACCAATGGGCAATGAAGACCCTCTCCGCATTACAGTAAATTTGCCACATTTAGAAACGGGCTCAAAGTACTGGTGATTGTCACTGATCATGATTACACTGATTAAGTAATGGGAACGAGCTGTCCAGATGTACGTACACCTGCATTTTAGGTTCTGATGCAGCTGAGAGACTCCCAGCAGCAACTTATTCTGTGTTTGCTGGAGCTGATTATAGAGATCCACCCTGATGACTGCAGTTGAAGTGATCGGGCAGATGGAAATTGGCAGCATCAAAGCAATAAACTAAGGACAAACTAAAAAGTTGCACGAGCTGCCTTTAAAACATTACAAAACGCCGTGAGCAGAATCCCTGTAGAATGTGTTTGCTGAAGAGAACCAAGGCTGCTCAGTGAATCAGGTTCAAGACTGAAGAAGCAGCCTGGGCCACAATCAATAGACGATAGACATGAGACAATAGACAATAGGTGCAGGAGTAGGCCATTCGGCCCTTCGAGCCAGTACCGCCATTCAATGTGATCATGGCTGATCATCCACAATCTGTACCCTGTTCCTGCCTTCTCCCCATATGCCCAGACTCCTCTATTTTTAAGAGCCCTATCTACCTCTCTCTTGAAAGCATCCAGAGAACCTGCCTCCACTGCCCTCTGAGGCAGAGAATTCCACAGACTCACAACTCTCTGTGAGAAAAAGTGTTTCCTCGTCTCCGTTCTAAATGGCTTACCCCTTATTCTTAAACTGTGGGACCTGATTCTGGACTGAATCAGGTCTGAATCACTGTGGAAACTGGGATTTTGATTGGCTCTGAAGATGAAGGGACCATAAATATGGGTATTTTACAGAGAATCAATAGTCTGCTGACCCAGTGTAGATGAAGGGTTGTCATGTGATGAGGTCTCCAAGTGTATCCCTGGGACTTACGAGCGTACTTGTGAAGAAAATCAGGATAGATAGATAGATAGATATACCTTTAATAATCCTTTACAGGAAATTACAGTGCCACGACAGCTTCAAGACAGACATAACACCACACATTTCCTCAAATAGCTTCCATACTTAACAAGTTAAAATACAAGTTAAAATACAAGTTAAAATACAATTAATGAAAAAAAAAAGTGCAGTTATTTATGCGCATTATATAACCTTATAGCAGCTGGTAAACAGGACTTCCTATGTCTCTCAGTTTTGCACATTGGTGCAATCAGTCTCTGACTGAAGATGCTGCTCTTGATCACCTTCAGGGCATGGAGTGGGTGAGTGGGGTTGGTCATTATTGAACCCAGTTTGTTCAGAGTTCTGGCCTCTGCCACCTGCTGGACCGTTCGTTGCTCAGCCCCAACCACTGAGCCGGCCTTCCTGATCAGCTTGTCCAGTCTGTTTTTGTCCGCTATGCGGGCGTCATCTCCCCAACAGGCCACAGCAAAAAACAGAGCACTGGCCACCACTGAATGGTATACACTGCACAGTAGGGGTTGGCAGATGTTAAATGACCTCAGCCTCCTTAAAAAATACAGTCGGCTTTGTCCCTTCCTGTACACCGCCTCCATATGACACTTCCAGTCCAGCTCGCTGTCAAGCTGCACACCAAGGTACCTGTGATTAGCGACCACCTCCACCTCAGTGCCCTTAATGGTGATTGAGGAGGGCAAAAAGGAGGAAGGAGATATCTGGCAGATGAGAATCCAAAGGGATTTGATAAGTACATTAAAAGAAAAGTAACGAGAGAGATTAAACATAAAATATAGCCCCTCAGAAAGCAAGGAGCCACGGGAGAATGGCAAGGTCCTCAATGAGTCTCGTGTGTGTTTTTAGTTTGGAGAAAGACATGAAGGCGAGGGAACTTGGGAAAGTTAATGGAGATGTTTTCAGGACAGTCCATATTATACAGCTGAGGTGCTAAATGTCCTAAGGCACATGAAGGTAGATAAATCCCCTGGGCATGATCAGAAATATCCGAGGAAATTGTGGAACACTAGAGAAGAAATTGTAGGAACCCTGGCTGATGTATAAATCATCATTAGGCACAAGTGAGGTGCTGGATAACAGGAGGGTGGCTAATGTTGTGCTTCTACTTAGGAAGGGCTGAAGGGAAAAACCTGGAATCTATAGACCAGCGAGCCTAACATCTCTGATAGTGTAAGTTACTGGAGAGGATTCTGAGGGAAAAGACATATATGCTTTTGGATGGACAGGGCTGATTTGGGATAGTCAGCATGGATTTGTATTTGGAAGATCATGTCTTATGAATATATATTGTCTACTAGATTAAGTGGGACACGTTGGGTCCCAGGTTCACACGGGAGGGCTGGACCCCAACGTAATATTCCACCTCTCCACCAATTCCCATATTGGTGGCCAGTGGGGGGGGGGGGGAGGGGGTCTTTCTGGAGCGCTGGTATGGGTGTTGTGGGCTGAAGGGACTGGTTTCCAGAGGGCTGGTATGGACCTTGTGGGCCAAATGGAATCTTGGGCTGGCAGCTCAGTCACTCAGGATTGGTGGGCTGGCAGCTCAGTTACTCAGGCCTGGTGGGCTGGCAGCTCAGTCACTCAGGCCTGGTGGGCTGGCAGCTCAGTCACTCAGGCCTGGTGAGCTGGCAGCTCAGTCACTCAGGCCTGGTGGGCTGGCAGCTCAGTCACTCAGGCCTGGTGGGCAGGCAGCTCAGTCACTCAGGCCTGGAGGACCGGCAGCTCAGTCACTCAGGCCTGGTGGGCTGGCAGCTCAGTCACTCAGGCCTGGTGGGCTGGCAGCTCAGTCACTCAGGCCTGGTGCGCTGGCAGCTAAGTCACTCAGGCCTGGTGGGCTGGCAGCTCAGTCACTCAGGCCTGGTAGCTCAGTCACTCGGGCCTGGTGGGCTAGCAGCTCAGTCACTCAGGCCAGGTGGGCTGGCAGCTCAGTCACTCAGGCCTGGTGGGATGGCAGCTCAGTCACTCATGCCTGGTGGGCTGGCAGCTCAGTCACTCAGGCCTGGTGAGCTGGCAGCTAAGTCACTCAGGCCTGGTGGGCTAGCAGCTCAGTCACAGGCCTGGTGAGCTGGCAGCTCAGTCACCCAGGGCTGGTGGGCTGGCAGCTCAGTCACTCAGGCCAGGTGGGCTGGCAGCTCAGTCACTCAGGCCTGGTGGGCTGGCAGCTCAGTCACTCAGGTCTGGTGGGCTGGCAGCTCAATTACTCAGACCTGGTGGGCTGGCAGCTCATTCACTCAGTCCTGGTGGGCTGGCAGCTCAGTCACTCAGGCCTGATGGGATGACAGCTCGGACAGTCAGGCCTGGTGGGGTGGTAGCTCAGTCACTCAGGGCTGGTGGGCTGGCAGCTCAGTCACTCGGGGCTAGTGGGCTGGCAGATTAGTCAGGGCTGGCAGATCAGTCACTCGGGCCTGGTGGGCTGGCAGCTCAGTCACAGGCCTGGTGTGCTGGGAGCTCAGTCACTCGGGCCTGGTGGACAGGCAGCTGAGTCACTCAGGCCTGGTGGGCTGGCAGCTCAGTCACTCAGGCCTGGAGGCTGGCAGCAGAGTCACTCAGGCCTGGTGGGCTGGCAGCTCAGTCATTCAGGCCTGGTGGACTGGCAGTCACTCAGGCCTGCTGGGCTGACAGCTCGGAAACTCAGGCCTGGTGGGCTGGTAGCTCAGTCACTCAGGGCTTGTGGGCTGGCAGCTCAGTCACTCAGGGCTGGTGGGCTGGCAGATCAGCCAGGGCTGATGGGCTGGCAGATCAGTCACTCGAGCCCGGTGGGCTGGCAGCTCAGTCATTCAGGTCTGGTGGGCTGGCAGCTCAGTCACTCGGGCCAGGTGGGCTGGCAGCTCGGACACTCAGGCCTGGTAGGCTGGTAGCTCAGTCACTCAGGGCTAGTGGGCTGGCAGCTCAGTCACTCGGGGCTGGTGGGCTGGCAGATCAGTCAGGGCTGATGGGCTGGCAGATCAGTCACTTGGGCCTGATGGGCTGGCAGCTCAGTCACTCAGGCCTGGTGCGCTGGCAGCTCAGTCACTCAGGCCTGGTGCGCTGGCAGCTCAGTCACTCAGGCCTGGTAGCTGTCATTCAGGCCTGGTGGGCTGGCAGCTCAGTCACTCAGGCCTGGTGGGCTGGCAGTTGAGTCACTCAGCCTGGTAGACAGGCAGCTCAATCACTCAGGCCTGGTGGGCTGGCAGCTCAGTCACTCAGGCCTGGTGGGCTGGCAGCTCAGTCACTCAGGCCTGGTGGGCTGGCAGCTCAGTCACTCAGGCCTGGTGGGCTGGTTGCTCAGTCACTCAGGGCTGCTGGGCTGGCAGCTCAGTCACTCAGGGCTGGTGGGCTGGCAACTCAGTCAGGGCTGATGGGCTGGCAGGTCAGTCACTCAGGCCTGGTGGGCTGGCAGGTGAGAAACTGCCAGAAATTCAGCCCAAAACAGGCGAGAGACTCTGTGGGAGAGAAGGGGGAGAGGGTGGATAATTAATTATTGACATTTTTCATCTTTTTCTGCAGATCACAGCAATGAAGGAGGAAAGTCTACCCTGGCCTGGATATCACAGGGAGCAAACGAAGGGAGGGAGAAAAATACTGGGGTGAAGATTAATACTTACAGGGGGAATACTTACTGATGGGCCGAAGGGGGGACTCCTGGGCTAGTATAGGCATGGTGGGCCGAAGGGACTTAAAAAAAGAGTGAAATCTCAGTGAAAGGCAATTTTCTGGACTTTTCCTGGCCTGGCACATGCCTTTAGGGCCAAAATTCTCCTCCTGGGCTAATACGGGCATTTTGGGCAAAAGGGACTAGTCTCTGGGCTAAAAGTGGCCTTGTGGGCCGAAATTAGTTTCGGGCGACAGTGATACGACGCCTGCAGTCGCCAAAAAAATTGCCAAGTGGGGCGGGCCCTTAAGGTACAGTGATATTCGTATTACCATACAGCCATACTAAAAATAAAGCAACAAGACATACAACTACATAAAAGTTAACATAAACATCCACCACAGTGGATTCCCCACATTCCTCAATGTGATGGAAGGCAATAAATTCTAATCTTATTCCCTCATTTGTCTCCCGCGGTCGGGGCAGTCGAACCTCGTCGGGGCGATCAAAGCTCCCGCAGGCGGAAGTCGAAGCCCCCGGGTCAGGGCGATCAAAGCTCCCGCATCAGGGTGGTCGATATTCATGCGACTTAGAGCTCCCGAAGTCGGTCTCTAACCAGAGATCGCGAGCTCCATGATGTTAAGGGTCGCAGGCTCCCGCTGTTGGAGTTCAGAGGTTGATCCCTGTCAAAGGGATTGCCAGCTCCGCGATGTTGTCCCGAAGTCGGATTCCAGCAAAGGCCTCCAGATCCTTGATGTTAGGCCGCAGTGCGGACGAAGATACGATACGGAAAAAAATCACATCTCCATCGAGTTAAGAGATTAGAAAAAAATTCCCCTAAACCCACCCCCCCCCCCACATAAAACAAACTAACGAACACTAAAAACATACATTTAACACATACTAAAGAAACAACAGAGAAAGAAGGGACAGACAGACAGTTGACAAGGCAGCCATTGCTGGCGCCACCCGGTGGAAGTCGAATCAGTAGTAAAGAAAGCAAACTCAACACTAGCATTTATTTCAAGAGGGCTTGTGTACAAAACCAGAGGCTCTATGAGGTGCTGGTAAGGCCGCATTGGAATATTGTGAGCAATTTGGGCACCATATATGAGAAAGGAAGGTCGAGAGGAAGTTTAAAAGAATGATCCCAGGAATGAGTAGGTTAACCTATGATGAGCATTTGTCGGCACTGGGCCTGTACTCGCTGGAGTTTAGAAGAATGATTGAAACGTACATAATAGTGAAAGGCTTGGATAGAGTGAATGTGGAGAGGATGTTTCCACTGGTGGGAGAGTCTAGGACTAGAGGTCATAACCTCAGAATAAAAGGACCTTTTAGGAAGGAAATTAGGAGAAATTTCTTCAGTGGGCGGTGGTGAATCTTTGCCACAGAAGGCTGTGGAGACCACTTCAGTGGATATTTTTAGGGCAGAGATAGATAGATTCTTGATTAGTGCAGGTGTCAGAGGGTATGGGAAGAAGGCAGGATAATGTGGTTTAGGAGATAGATAGATTCTTGATTAGTGCAGGTGTCAGAGGGTATGGGAAGAAGGCAGGAGAATGTGGTTTAGGAGATAAAGATAGATCAGCCATGATTGAATGGCGGAGTAAACTTGATGGACTGAATGACATAATACTCCTATCACTTATATCCTTATGACCTTGTGAGAAGTCAAACCGGGCAGGCATCACAGGGAGATAGAGTGATAGAGAAGGCTTTTGGTGCATTGGCCTTCATCAGTCAAGACGTTGAGTGTAGAACTTCGGACATTGTGTTCCAATTGCACCAGTCGCGGGCAAGGCCGCATTTGGAGTATCGTGTTCAGTTTCGGTCACCCTGCTGGAGGAAGGATATCGTTAAGCTGGATAAAGTGCAGAGAAGATTCATGAGGATGTTGCCAGGTCTCGAAGGGTTGAGCTAGAGGGCAAGGTTGGGCAGGCTATGATTTTATTTATAGCCTGTTAATGATCTGGATGAGGGAATTGAAGGCAATATCTCCAAGTTTGCGGATGACACTAAGCTGGGGGGCAGTGTTAGCTGTGTGGAGGATGCTAGGAGACTGCAAGGTGACTTGGATAGGCTGGATGAGTGGGCAAATGTTTGGCAGATGCAGTATAATGTGGATAAATGTGAGGTTATCCATTTTGGTGGCAAAAACAGGAAAGCAGACTATTATCTAAATGGTGGCCGACTAGGAAAAGGGGAGATGCAGCGAGACCTGGGTGTCATGGTACACCAGTCATTGAAAGTAGGCATGCAGGTGCAGCAGGCAGTGAAGAAAGCGAATGGTATGTTAGCTTTCATAGCAAAAGGATTTGAGTATAGGAGCAGGGAGGTTCTACTGCAGTTGTGCAGGGTCTTGGTGAGACCACACCTGGAGTATTGCGTACAGTTTTGGTCTCCAAATCTGAGGAAGGACATTATTGCCATAGAGGGAGTGCAGAGAAGGTTCACCAGACTGATTCCTGGGATGTCAGGACTGTCTTATGAAGAAAGACTGGATAGACTTGGTTTATACTCTCTAGAATTTAGGAGATTGAGAGGGGATCTTATAGAAACTTACAAAATTCTTAAGGGGTTGGACAGGCTAGATGCAGGAAGATTGCTCCCGATGTTGGGGAAGTCCAGGACAAGGGGTCACAGCTTAAGGATAAGGGGGAAATCCTTTTAAAACCGAGATGAGAAGAACTTTTTTCACACAGAGTGGTGAATCTCTGGAACTCTCTGCCACAGAGGGTAGTCGAGGCCAGTTCATTGGCTATATTTAAGAGGGATTTAGATGTGGCCCTTGTGGCTAAGGGGATCAGGGGGTATGGAGAGAAGGCAGGTACGGGATACTGAGTTGGATGATCAGCCATGATCATATTGAATGGCGGTGCAGGCTCGAAGGGCCGAATGGCCTACTCCTGCACCTAATTTCTATGTTTCTATGTTTCTATGTTTATTTGTTGGCACGTGGGAATCTGAGGGGTGATCTTATGGAGGTCTATAAAATCATTAGGGGAATACAGTTCAGAGTATTTTACCCAGAGTAGGGGAATCAAGCAATGGACATGTGTTATAGACAATAGACAAAAGGTGCAGGAGGAGGCCATTCGGCCCTTTCAGCCAGCACCGCCATTCAATGTGATCATGGGTGATCATCCCCAATCAGTACCCCGTTCCTGCCTTCTCCCCATATCCCCTGACTCCGCTATGTTGAAAGTGAAAGGAGGAAAGATTTAATAGGAACCTCTTTGTCAACTTATTTTACACAGAGGTCGTCGATATGGAACGAGCTGCCAGATGAGGCAGTTGAGGCAGATAATACAACAGCATTTGAAAGACACTTGAATTGGTACATGGATAGGAAAGGTTTAGAGATACACGAACCAAACACATACAATTGGGACTAGCTTCGTTGGGATAACTTAGTCACCATTGACGTTGGGTCAAAGGTCCTGTTTCTGAGCTGTATGCGTCAATGACTATCTGCCAAACCTTTCTTTCTGATATCAAGACAATAATATGCCTATGATTTGTATCTGTAACAGTCCTGCATCAGTGAATAAAGTAACAACACTTTAACTGGTTTTGTGTCTCTTTGAATTGTGGAACCATTCTGATAAGGATAGGTCACACCTGCAACTAACTGTTCCGGGGAAAGTGCAGCAATGGTGCTCATTTATTGTTCGGGGAATTATATCTTCTGGTTTAAGGAGTTGGTCTATTTATCAAATAGACGGACGATCGTAACATAACCTCAATTACAGTGTAGGACTGGTTGCAGAGGACAGGACGTATTTGACATTCACTGTATTAAATATACACATTAAAAACATAAAACATTCATGATTTTTGCTGAAGATAGACACAAAATGTTGAAGTAACTCAGCGGGACAGGCAGCATCTCTGGGGAGAAGGAATGGGTGATGTTTCGTGTCGAGACCCTTCTTCAGACTGAGAGTAAGGGGAAAGGGAAACGAGACATGTAGACGGTGATGTAGAGAGACGCAAAACAAAGGAGAAAAGATATGCAAAAAAGCAATGATGATAAAGAAAAGGCCATTGTTAGCTGTTTGCTAGGTGAGAACGAGAAGCTGGTGTGACGGGTGGGGGTGGGATGGAGAGAGAGGGAATGCAGGAGTTACTTGACATTAGAGAAATCGATATTCATACCACTGGGTCGTGAGCTGCCCAAGTGAAATATGAGATGCTGTTCCTCCAATTTGCGTTTAGCCTCACTCTGACAGTGGAGAAGGCCTAGGACAGAAGTGTGGGAATGGGAAGGGGAATTAAAGTGGTTAGCAACCGGGAGATCTGGTAGGTCCAGGTGGACTGAGCGAAGGTGTTCAGTGAAAGGATCGCCCACATCGCAATCTATATCCCTCGTTTCCCTTTCCTCCCCGACTCTCAGTCTGAAGAAGGGTCTCAACCCGAAACGTCACCCATGCTTCTCTGCAGAGATGCTGCCCGTCCCGCTGAGTTACTCTAGCATTTTGTGTCTATCATCGGTTTAAACCAGCATCTGCAGTTCTTTCCTACACATGATTTTTGCTACATGGGAGTACAGTCCTGGGATAATTACACTGAATAACTTCACCAGAGTCCAACTCAGGGGTGGGGAACCTGCAGCCTTCTAGGCCATTAAGTGCAGCCTTTTGAATGAATCCAAATTTTGTAGAACAAATCCTTTTATTTTTATTAATATGTTTTTGTTCGTCTTTTATTATTTTTATTTTAATCTTAAAATGAACGTATTTAAAATACCAAAGCGTAAAAGAAGATTCAATGAAATAATCCTCCCCGACTGACGGCCACAATTAAAGCATTATTTTTCAATTCAATTCAATTCAATTCAATTCAACTTTAATGTCATTGCACAAATACTGAGTATGGGTACAACGAAATGCAGTTTTGCGTCAGTCCGTAGTAGTAGTGCAATATAGAAATTAAAAAAAAAAAAGAGGATACAGAATAATCAAAAATACAGAATAATTAACAACGGGGACGGAGGGACCGGAGGAATCTATCGGCGGGACTCCGAGTTCAGCAATGCGACGGTATAATTGTAGAAGCTGTTCCTCATCCTACTGGTACGAGACCTGAGGCTCCTGTACCGCCTCCCTGATGGGAGGAGGGCAAACAGTCCATGGTTGGGGTGGGAGGGGTCTTTAATGATCTTCCCAGCCCGTTTCAGACACCGTTTTTGGTGGAGGGCATCCATGGCAGGGAGCGGGGTACCGATGATGTGCTGCGCGGTTTTCACCACCCGTTGTAGTGCCTTCCTGTCCGCAACAGTGCAGCTGTTGCGGACAGGAAGGCATGAGGGCTATTTTAACACCTGTTATTGGCATTAGTAAGTCATGAGGGCTATTTTAACACCTGTTATTGTCATGATTTAGTTCTAATGCGACTCTAGAATGTACGTTAACCTCCCTGCCTGACTGGCTGGTTGACGAGAGGGAAAATGTCGGGGAGAGTCCGCTGGCCGTCCAGTCTTCTGTATTATCAACTTTTGATAACAGTGCACGTGGCTTTCCGTTTGAAGTTGAATTTGAGAATAGTTAAATAGTGTATTTGTTTGACTATTTAAAAAAAATTCTGTCTGCTTAACAGCCCATCATGTCAAAGAAAACCAAGAGAACGCTGAGGGAAGAAAAAAGAGTTTTTAATGAGGATTGGGAACTGCAATAATATCTTGTTTCTGCTAAAGATAAGATAATTTGCTTGCTTTGTGATACTGCAATATCAACATTGAAGAAATTCAATGCTCATCAGCATTATGCCACTCATAAGGACCACAAATATTTCAAATTAGAGAGTGAGGCGCGAAAGGTTGCATTGCAGAAATTAAAAGATGAAAAGCAAAGGCAAAGGCAGTTATTTCAAGCAGCGGTATGACCCAGAAATAATGCTACTGAAAGTGTAGCTTATACACTTGGGGAAAAAGGGGAAGCCATTTAGCGATGTAGAAATCGTAAAAGAATGCATTGTCGAAGTTATCGGATGCTTAGACCTCGATAAGGTTTACAAGTACAAACAACTGCCTCTTTCAAGGAGAATTATAACTGATCGGCAGCATGAATTAACCCTTAACGTAACAGAACAACTTTACGCAATACTCCAAAAAGAAAATATATATTATTCAATCGCTTTGGATGAATTAACTGATACTACTGACTTGGCGCAAGGTTTATACTTCATTCGGGCCATAACAGAAGATTTTCTTTGCTACGAAGAATTACTTGCTTTGGGCACTCTTATGGGTAGAACACGAGGAATAGATTTCTTCAACAACTTTCAAGATAAATGTCATGTAGTTGGACTGAATTTGGTTAATTTAGTGAGTGTATGTACAGAGGGTGCACCTTCCATGACAGGAAAATGTGAAGGGTTTATTGCACAGATAAAAAAGGTATTATCAGATACAGATGCTCTCATTTCTTTTCATTGTATCTTACATCAGCAAAATCTCTGTGCTAAATCTACTATTTTAAGTGACACTTTGCAACAAGTTATAAGTATTGTTAACTATATTCGTGAAATCCAACACGGCATCGTCAGTTTCGTAATATGCTAAAGTTGGACGATGAGGTATTCAGTGTGGATTTGCTGTATCATTCTAAAGTGCGTTGGCTATCGCAGGGACAGGTGTTAGCAAAATGTTTATCTTTGTGAGAACAGATAGTTAAATTTCATGAAGAATAGAATCAGCAATGTGAATTATTGAAAGAAGATTGCTATAGAAATTGAAGTTTCTTGGATGCGGCCTTATTCGATTACAGATAACTTACTGCGGCCGACCAACAAGAAAATGTTCCCCACCCCTGGTCTAACTATTAATTTAAACGTGTAATTCTGTGTCTCACTCTTTCTCATTAATTTAAATCCATACTATTGACGCCATTTCCATGCCCACCACTCTGTCATAGGCTCCTTGTCAGACTTCTCGATATAATCTGTATATGTTGATCCAAATCATTGAGCATATCTTCCTAATGGAATTACGCATAGTTTCTTGACTGCTCCGTAGACCACACTCTGTCTCACCTGCCATCCATCTCCAACCATGACCTGATATCTGGCATATCTTGCTGTAAGGCACCTTGTCATGGTTACCCACATTAATGCCACTCTGTAAATACAAGTGGTTGTTCTTGGCTTCAAATGTATAATTATTTTGAACTGCAGGCCAACCACAAATACAAATAAGCGACAGCAGTCTTGGATGATGAACAGGCACTGTGTCACAGGGAAGTTGCAACAGAACCAAAAGCTAAACCAGGAGTATATAAAATGTCCTAGATATCCTGTTGTAAAGATCATACGTGATAGGAGTCGAATTAGGCCATTCGGCCCATCAAGCCTACTCCACCATTCAAACATGGCTGATCTGTCTCTCCCTCCTAACCCCATTCTCCTGCCTTCTCCCTATAACCTCTGACACCTGTACTAATCAGGAATCTATCTCTGCCTTAAATATATCCACTGACTTTGCCTCCACAGCCTTCTGTGGCAAAGAATTCCACAGATTCATCAACCTCTGGCTAAAGCTCTGCCATCTCCGTGAGTTACTAACTGATGAATCAATACCTTGTCATTTCTCTGTCCATCTTTTTTTTATGAGAGGAAGGATCTTGATCCGACGGTGCATTTCCCTCCACAGATGCCGACTGACCCACTGAGTTCCTCCAGCAGTTGTTATTTTTTACTGTCAAAGACATATTTATCTGAACATAACACAGTCCAGCACAGGACGATGCCCTTCATCCCACCTGTGTCGAACATGAGGCCAGGTTAAACTAATCTTGTTTGTCTACAGGTGATCCATATCCCTCAACTCCCTGCATGTCCATGTTCCCAAAGCCTCTTAGTTTATCTGGCTCCACCACCAAGCTTGGCAGCGTGATCCAGGCACCCCCAGTCTCTGTGTAAACAATATATCCTGAACATTTTTTGCATTTCCCCCCTCTCACTTTAAAGCTATGCCCTCTTGGTTTTGACATCCCCACCCTGGGAAAAAGGTTCCGACTATCCAAAGAAAAGACACAAAATGCTGGAGTAACTCAGCAGGTCAGGCAGCATCTCTGGAGAACATGGAATGGTGACATTATAGGTCGGGAGCCTTCTTCAGACTCTGAAAAGCATTATAGAGCTCAGAGCTCCTGCCATCTCAGGACCTCCAGGCACAGTGAAATCCTTTTGTGCCCTGTTTCACCCACACCATCCACAGCCCCCATTGCTGCTGGTTGCTCTTACAGCAGCCGGTGTGGCTGTAGCCTCAATGTTTGTAGTCTTCCTCTGCCCCCCCCCCCCCAGTGGTTGCAGACATTATTGCAAAGATCCAGTTCTTTGTTGAATTGGCTTCAGTTGAAATTGGTGTCAGAGCTTCGACAGGTGGAATGAAATTATCATCGAATCAAAAAGCTGCTCAGATTGAAAATCAGAAATATAAACTCCCTGAAACATAGGACAGATAGCATCTGGGGAGTGAGGAACATACTAATGTTTCAAGTCATAGCCTTTCAACAGATCTAAAGATATCAGGAGATGTAATAGTTTATGAATGAATCGGGCGGCAGGAAAACATGCCATCTGACTGTGACCTACACTGTTCTTTCCACTGTTCACCCAGTGGCTGTCGGTTACTATTACAGCACCTTCAATGTTTGGAGCTGTCTTCCGCTGCCCCCAAGTGGCTTCAGGTTATAAAGAAGGAACTGCAGATGCTGGAAAATCGAAGGTACACAAAAATGCTGGAGAAACTCAGCGGGTGCAGCAGCATCTATGGAGCTCCATAGATGCTGCTGCACCCGCTGAGTTTCTCCAGCATTTTTGTGTACCTTTGGCTTCAGGTTATTATTGCAAGGAGCCAAATTCTTTCCTGACACAGTATATTGATCTGAAACGTTGACAATTCCTTTCTCCCCACAAATGCTGCTCAACCCGCTGAGTTCCTCCAGCAGATTGTTTGTTGCTCCAGATTCCAGCATCTGCAGTCTCTTGTACGAAGAAACTCTTTCTATTTTACTTCGGAGTCACGTGAGTGACTACGTGAAGAAGCCCGTCAGTGCGCCTGCGCGTCATTACGTCAGACGCCTTGACGCAAACGGACGTGAGGAGCAGTGCTCCTCGAGTGGTTTGTAGTTTTTCAACTACAAGGTAAGTAAAAACTTTTTTACAGGTTTTCCAGGTCCGTTTACTGTGGGTCTATGGCGATTTTTTCCACAGACGCCATGGGAAAAAACGGACAGGGGGAAGAGGCGAGCGACATAGCCGACAGAAGTCGGGAAAGTCGGGAGTCCGCGGTTAGAGACCAACCGCCTCTAAACCCCGGTACAGTCGCCAGCGGTGAGCATAGCGACTGTGGACCTGGGGCTGGTGAAAACACAGTCAGTGCCTGTCGGGCAAAAGACAAAGTTTAAATCCCAACGGAGGGAGTCCCAGGCAATGAAGAAGCTCCAGGGCTAGATACTGCTTTAGAGCGTATTGCCCAAATAGAAAGCCTTTTACACAGGCTGTTGGAGCAACGTTCACTCAGTGAGGAGTGTTCTGAAAGCCAAGCTGCTGGAAACAGCTCAAACAGCTCCTGGTACAGGGCTAGATACTGCTTTCGAGCGTATTGCCCGAATAGAAGCCTTTTTCATAGGTTGTTGGAGCAAAAGTTCACTCAGGAAGGAGTGTACTGTAATCCAAGCTGCAGGAGCAGCTTAAACAGCACCTGGCTCAGGGCTGATGGAATGCACCCTCAGGAATGAGGAGCGTGCTACGGGTCATGAGATTTCAGACCCCGACTCTGACGGTGAGGCTGTACAAGGCGATGAAAGGCAGCTGCCAGATGTTCCAACCCTGGTAGTAGGATTCGCTGCCCCGTCAGGGTCAGGAGAGCCATTAGGAAGAACTGGCCTCCTTAATAAATTACTTGGTTTACCATTAGCTGGAACAGCATGAAATGGATGAGACTGCAAGAGTATCTGGAATCAGTTGCAGAGAATATTAAAGCTGCTGGGTTCTGGAATAACTGCTTTTACCAGAATAGCAGGTAACAACCAAAAGATGACGAAGTTGCATCAGCAAGCACTGGGGTTGCTATGCAGCACCCACTTCGAGAAGTGCTATACGGTCTACTATGAATCCGAAATTCGCAGCACTCTGCAAACCAAGTAATATACAAATTACCCAACTTACTCTTTGGAGAGATCTCGGGAGACGTATTAAAGAGTTGGAAGATGAAGCGAAAACAGGATCGATGAAGACATCAATGGTTGTGAAGTCTGTAAAGAGGAAGTATCCTTTCAGACGTCATACGGATCCTGGACCAAGTCGCTCATCAACGCAGGGACGTAGTTGGCGGCCTGCAGCGGGAGCAAGAACCAGTGGGCGTGCTTCCGGGAGAACCCAGGAATCTCAGGGTACTGAAATGACTCAAGAGGTAGGTGGACCTGGTTCTCATGGGAACATACTAACTGGATTAAGTCCAAAAGTTGGAGGCAGGTTACATTTCTTCTATAATAATTGGAAGAAAATTACTTCAGATGTGGTAATCCTGAATAATATACAAGGATTTCGAATTGAATTCAATCCAAATTATGATTGCCTGTTCAGCATGTTCCTAGCCGAACTCTGCACTTTGTACAAAAAGAAGTGATGGAGGTTCAGGTTGCAATTGAAACCCTATATAAAAAAGGGGTTATTGAAAAATCAGTCTACCAAAGTCACCAATTTGTGTCAAAAATATTCCCTCGATCAAAAAAGGATGGAGGATGTAGGATTCTTGTAGATTTGATAAATCTGAATCCTTTTGTGCAATTTAGACATTTTAAAATGGAAACATTTGTGACTGCCAAACAGCTTATTTCAGAAGCATGTTATATGGCAACTATAGACTTGAAAGATGCATATTATTCAGTGTCTGTTCATTCAGAAGATAGGAAGTATCTTAAATTTAAATGGATGAACCAGTTGTGGCAGTTCAAAGCTCTGCCTAATGGGTTAATATCTGCACTCAGAATATTCACAAAAATTGTTAAAACCAATTCTGGGCTTGCTGAGTAGCCAGGGGCATGTACTAATGGCATATTTGGATGATGTCTTGATTATAGGAAAGACAAAACAGTCAACAGAAGTATCTGTTGCAGTTGTGAAATCAACTTTTGAAAAGTTGGGGTTTCTAATTCATCCACAGAAATCTAGGTTAACACCATGTACCTCTATTAATTATTTGGGGTTCACAATTGATTCAGTCCAAATGAATATCACTTTGCCCAGGGAAAAGGGGGGATTTGATTAAAGATTGCAGTAATCTCCTAAACGAGCAAAAACCTTCAATTAGACAGGTGGCTCGTGTACTGGGAAAATTAGTAGCAGCATTCCCAGCAGTCCAATTTGGACCATTACATTATCAACAGCTGCAGAGACTTAAAGAACAGGCACCGAGAATGCATGTTGGTCATTTTGATAGAACCATGCAACTAACAACAAATGCTGTTTCTGGTCTGCAGTGGTGGATTCTACATGTCTCAAGCAGTTCCAGCAAAGTGCTGATTGAACAACCTTCCATGATATTACAAACTGATGCCAGTGCACCAGGATGGGGTGCAACTGACTTAACATCTAGCTGAGGAGGCAGATGGAATCAGGAAGAGTCATTGTTACTGCAGACATGGGGAATTAACTATTTGGAGCTTCTAGGATGTTTCTATGGGCTCCAAGCTTATTGTTCTAACACAACTAATAAGCATGTTCAAGTTCAAATTGATAACACAACAGTAGTTGTTTATATTAATGATATGGAATTAAGTCGGTGTCTTGTGACAAAATGGTTAATCAACTTTGGGCTTGGTGTATTGAAAAGAACATTTGGATTTCAGCTATCTATCTACCAGGTAGAATGAACGATAGCAGACACCAAGTCACGAAAAGTTCCATGATAATAAAGAATGGATGTTGAATCAAGAGGTATTCAATGATATAGTCATCAGATTTGGAATGACCGACATCGACTTGAATCATCAGCTATCGAGATATGTTTCATGGAAACCAGATCCAGGAGCAGTGGCGATTGATGCTTTCTTGCTACATTGGGGTGGTATGTTTTCATATATATTTCCACCTTTCTGCCTCATAAGCCAATGTTTGCTTAAAATCAGGCAAGATGCTGCTTCAAGGGTATTGGTAGTACCAGATTGGCCTACACAGCCATGGTATCCGTTGATATTAGAATTAACAACACAAATGTTGATGAAAGTCCCAAAAAAGAGTAATTTATTGCTGCTCCCTGTACAGGGGAACAACATCCATTATATGATCGTTTGGATTTGTTGATTTGCAGGTTTTAAGAATGCCTTTTCTGGGACGAGGACTGTCTGAGCATACTGTGGACATGCTTACGGCAGCCTGGAGGAAGAGCACTCAAAAACAGTACCTTTCTTATATTAAGAAATGGGAAAAGTTCTGGGTACAAAAGAATGTGCAATAAAGTACTGCAGATATTTCAAATGTTTAGAATTTCTGTCAAAACTTTATTATGATGAAGGTCTGAGTTGTAGTGCAATTAATTCAGCCAGAAGTGCATTGTCCTCATATTTGGTTCTGGATTCAGAAAGAAACTCAATTGGGTCACACCCAATTGTTTCCAGACTAATGAAAGGAATCTTTAATTCCAAACCACCGAAACCTAGGTACGTGACAATCTGGGATGTAAGTGTGGTACTGAAACTACTTCGTGATAGTAAGACCTGAGTGATCTCCTGGACAAGTGTCGATCGCCTGGATTGGGGTCGGAGAGGAATTTCCCGGATTTCTTTCCCGAATTGGACCTGGGTTTTTATCCGGTTTTTTGCCTCCCCCAGGAGATCACGCGGTTCTTGGGGTGGAGAGGGGTGATAGCGGTATAAAGGGGAGGGTAGTGTCTTGTGTTCTGTGTCTTGTGTCTACTGTTTGTGGGTAAGGGTGTCTGTTTAGTGTTCAGCCATGAGCGAATGGCGGTGCGGGCTCGATGGGCCTGGTGGTCTACTCTCGCACCTACTTTCTATGTTTCTATGTTTCTATGTGATGGTTATCAAGTGTGTCTTTACCTTTGGTCAAGCTCAGTATGAAAGTATTCATGTTTATGGCATGAGTGACAGCACAACCAGTGCAAACACTTGGAAAATTACAAATAGATAGTATGGAAGTAACTGAAGACAAGGTTACATTCTATATCTATGACCTAATAAAGCAAATTAGGCCAGGTGTGACAGGATTTAAAATTATGCTGGCAGCATATCCAAATGATCCATGTCTTTGTATTAAGACATATTTATTACAATACATTGAGGTCACAAAGAATTTGAGAATACGGAAACTGGGTTTTTGATCACACACAAGAAACCACACAAGAGAGTTTCAATACAGACTATTTCCAGATGGATAAAAGAAGTCTTAACAGCTGCTGGTATTAACACTTATGTTTTTACGTCTCACTCGACTAGGGCAGCAGAAATGTCGGCGGCCAGGGCAAAAGATGGGCCCGTCGACCATATCCTCGCAGCCGCCGGGTGGTCCAATGAGTTGATGTTTCAACATTTTTACCATCGGCCTATTGTTAATGCGGGGTTGTTTGCAGAAACTATTTTAAGTTCTGTGTAAATTCCTCTGGTTTAAAGGGGATCTGATTCATTTCATTCTTGAAATGAATTACTGCATTTGTGGTACAAATGTTATTATGAATGCATGATTGATTATTCTCGTTCCGAGTCAATCTATGCAGTGAGAAGCCGGGATTGATCCACGGCATGAAATCACAAAGCTTTAAAATCTTCACGTAGTCACTCACGTGACTCCGAAGTAAAATAGTAAGATTAAACGAGAACTTACCTAAGTTTGAAGTTTGATCTTTATTTTATGAGGAGTTACGTAGGTGATTACGTGCCCGCCACGACCCTACCCTCTATCATAAAGGTCAGATGGAAGTTCTTGTATTACTCGTTTTAGTATGAGACTATATTACTTCGGTTCTTGTTTTTTGTGATTTCACACCGCTGCTTTGAAGATTGACGCGCAGGCGCACTGACGGGCTTCTTCACGTAATCACCTACGTAACTCCTCATAAAATAAAGATCAAACTTCAAACTTAGGTAAGTTCTCGTTTAATCTTACTATTAATTTGGCTTCAGTCAAAATTGGCATCTAAACAACAATGACATAATCAGTAAGACAAAATAAAACTCAGATGTTGCTTCAGAAACTCCTGCAAATATGAGACTGGCAGCAAATGTGGAGGGAGAAACAAACTGATATGACAAGTCAAAGACTTTCATCAGACCTTCAGGACGATGATTTATTCATTTAAAGACAAATAGCAGAAATTCATTCCATCTCTGTGACCTCCACTCTCCACAGTGATCAGAATATGTTCCCTTAATGAACTATACTCATCAACAGTAAACAATTCCCCAGACCAAATATACTAATTGCATTCTATGTGACTGTGTCAACGTTTGGGTATCCTTGGCTAGTCAATAAGATTTTAAATATTTGTCCATACCAGTCTCTTCTGATGTCTCTCCAATGTCCTTCTGTTGAGTCGGGTCATGCCCATGTCTTTCGATAGCCACAGACGCACTTAAAATGTCTTCTCTTCTGTTTGCACTGTTCCCTGTGGAGACAGGGTCTTTGTGATAGAGAATAGAAACATGCCCTTTATCCCACTGAATCTGTGCTGACCATCACTCACATTTAAAAAAAAACTCTCCCCATGTTCTCATATACTCATGTATTGAACTAAAGGTCAAGGAGTTGGAAAATATGTGACACAAATCCCATCAATGATATTTGTATCCTCTGTAGCCACAGGCAAGGTTCCAGATGACTGATGTTCCATTGATTAAGAAAGGCTCCCTCATGGAGGCTGAGCCAGAAGATTAAGGCACATGTGATGTAGGTGGGCAGGCTAGTAAGGTTGAATACAACATAATAATTGACAGTTGTGGAGAATGAGGAAGATTATCAAAGAATTCAGAAGGATATCAATCAACTGCAAGTGTATACAGAGAAATGCCAGATGGAGTTTAATCCAGAAACATGTGAGGTAGGTCAATTCTAAGAGCAAAGTATACAGTAAACAGCAGCAACCTTGTGATCACTGAGGTATAGTTGGCACTCCCAGAAAGTGCCAACACAAGGAGATAGGGATAGAGACGGTGTATGGCATGCTTCCGCAGATCCAACAAAATTATTTTAGATAAATTAGTGATTCATTTGTACATCTCCAACTACTTTAGAAGCAAGGAACTAGAGATGCCAGTTTAAAAAAAAATAAAGTCTTGCAGTAACTCAGTGGCTCAAGCACCAACCCTGGAGAAAATGGATGGGTGACATTACAGGTGGAGACCATTCTTCAGACAGAATCTGGAAGGCGGTTGGGAAATAAATCTGGAAGAGTGATGGGGCACGACAAAGCGTGGTAGGTTAGAGTTGAACACAGTTGGAGGGGGGAGGGCTTGGTGGTGGTGTAATAGGCAGGTGGTTGGACAAAGACAGCCAGAAATTTAAAAAAAAGGTGAAGGAAAAGGATTGAAGAGTTGAATTGTGAAGCCATGGGAAAGAATGTAGGTAGAGGGGAGAAATAGATGCTAGGTGGGGAACAGGGGAGGGGGGTGAGAGGAAGGGAAAAAGGGAGGGTCGGTGGGAGAGAAAGGCATGGAAGGGGAGGGGGCTTGCTAGAGGTTGCCTAAAATTGGAATATTCAATGTTCATACCGATAGGTTGGAAGCTACCTAAGCAGAATACGAAGTGTTGTTTCTCCAGTTTGTGTGTGGCCTTACTCTGGCAATGGAGGAGGCACAGTACATGTCCACTTCTTCAAAGTGGACATAACTGGGAGATTTCGCAGTGGACGGACCGTGCAGGAAGGAGCTGGTTTAAACCGAAGATGGACACAAAATGCTGGAGTGTCTCAGCAGGCCAGGTAGCATCTCTGGAGAGAAGGAATGGGTGATCAACGGATCTAGTGCCGAGTTGATTATGTGTAGAGGCCGATAAAGATTGGGGTATTGATTGTGGATGATCAGTCATGATCATATTGAATGGCGGTGCTGGCTCGAAGGTCTGAATGGCCTACTCCTGCATCTATTTTCTATGTTTCTATGGGAACTAAAATGGTTGGCAATGGGGAGATCCAACTGGCCTTGGCTGACCGAGATCATTGGGCAAAACATCCATGCTTCGTCTAACCGATTTACAGGTGCAGCAGATGTAGTACATTAGGTTAGAGTAGGTGCAAGCGAGCCTCTGTCTCCCCTGGAGGGACAGGTACCTGGATGGAGGCGGGGGAGGGAGAACACTTGTCCCTGTACTTCCTCCCTCACCTGGTGAGGGAAGTTACCAAATAGTGAAAAGCCTGGATAGGGTGGTGAATCTGTGGAATTCATTGCCACAGAAGGCAGAGTAAGTTAGATTCTTGATTATTATGGGTGTCAGAGGTGAAGGAGAGAAGGCAGGAGAATGAGGTTAGGAGGGAGAGATAGATCAGCCATGATAGAATTGCAGAGTAAACTTGATGGGCCAAATGGCCTAATTCTATTCCTATCACGTACAGTGCCCTCCATAATGTTTGGGACAAAGGCCCATCATTTATTTATTTGCCTCTGTACGCCACAATTTGAGATTTGTAATTTTTAAAAATCATGTGCGGTTAAAATACACATTGTCAGATTTTAATAAATGCCATTTTTATACATTTTGGTTTCCCCATGTAAAAATCACAGCAGTGTTTATACATAGATCCCCCATTTCAGGGCACCATAATGTTTGGGACACAGCAATGTCATGTAAATGAAAGTAGTCTTGTTTAGTATTTTGTTGCATATCCTTTGAATGCAATGACTGCTTGAAGTCTGTGATTCATGGACATCATCAGTTGCTGGGTGCCTTCTCTGGTGATGCTCTGCCAGGCCTGTTTTGCAGCCATCTTAAGCTTATGCTTGTTTTGCGGGCTAGTCCCTTTCAGTTTTCTCTCTAGCATATAAAAGGCATGCTCAATTGGGTTCAGATCGGGTGAATGACTTGGCCACTCAAGAGTTGACCATTTTACTTTGGAGTCACGTGAGTGACTACGTGAAGAAGGGACGTCAGTCCGCATGCGCGTCATTACGTCTACCGCATTTCGCTACGTCGGACTGGCAGGGCGCTGCTCCTGCCAGCGGTAAGTTTAAACCCCAAGGTAAGTTTTAAACTTACTTTTAGGTTATGTGTTTCTTTTGCAGGATTCCCTGTTTTCAGGGTTTTTCCTGCGGAGGTTCGGGGCAAAGTCCGGGCAGCCGCGGGGGTACCTTCATGGACCGCGGGCAACCCCAGTCACTGACCAGAGGGAATCCCGGTCATAACCTCGGGGAATCCCGGAAACGGACCGCGGGAACCCGCTACCGAGACCGCGGGAATGCGGTAGCGGGGGCAGTCAAAATTCGCCTTTTGAGTCGCTGGATGGAGCCAGCGGCTTCAGACTGGTTCCGGTAGCACCTAGGCACCCGCTTGGAGGGTAGCCATGATATAATATCTCCCAGAGCAGGGGAGCATTGGAAGAGGCCCCGTTGATTCAAACAAGTCGGGCCAGGAGGATTCCTGATGGAAAGGATCCCTTCCTTCATGGGTAACGTCTTTGAACGTTCAAACCCACATGGAGCACCTGATGGAGAGGTGCTCCACAATGATATACTCCAAAAGAAGGAGTTATCACCACGGGTCCCCTGGGTGGGGGGCACGGCAACGGCAGCTACACTATGTCTCCCTCTCTGAGGAGGGGAGCATTTGGAGTCAGCTCCAAAATATATAAGAAATAAAGAATAAATTAAAAAAAATCATGATATAGGTCCATGGAAGGCCATGTCAGCGCAGGTATCCTCAGGGACCTGCGGCAGCACCTGTTTTCAGGGCTGCCTACGAATCTCCCTCTCTGGAGGGGAGTGCGAGTGGTCAGTGTGTAACTGATTTCAAATTCAAAGTATGTCCGTGGAACATACTGGAGCATATGCATATGGCTCTAAGGAAATACTCGCAAACGAATGGGTAACTGCCGTGGGCAGAAAACCCAGGAGGGGCCAGAGTTTTCCCTCACGCTACAAGTTCCGGCAGTGAACAGCGCTATCAGGGGTGACATTGGAGGAAATGAAACCAGCCGCCGAATCTCTTCAGGTAAGACTTATCCAACAGATATACCTGGATGAGGAAGCTAAAGTTGGCGGACTGATCAAGGTACCAACGACGAACAAAGCTTCATCGTATCGGCGACGACACACCCCACGCCTTAACGGCAGTAGCAGTTCACTGAAACAGGTGGCAGCTTGATAGCTGGGCAAGGCTTTTCAGGCCAAGGTCCAAACCGGTCAGGACATATGGAATCCTCATACACTACCGTTTCCCACTCTCCAATCAAGGACGGGAATAGAACCCACAGAAAGGGTTTCGGCCCTAAACTTTGCCTATCTCCTTCGCTCCATAGATGCTGCTGCGCCCGCTGAGTTTCTCCAGCATTTTTGTGTACCTTCGATTTCCAGCACACATAAGGACTGTTGGGCTTACCACAGATCACAGGTAACCAAGGAGGTAGGTGGGTTTGGTTCCTCCTAAACATGGGGTAGTGGACCATTTACAAATTGGAATTTACAAATTTTTTGTACAAATGAAAGATAACATGAGATTGGGTCATTATTGCACAGTATGCTAGGATACCAAGCTTGGCTTGGAATTGGGGCCAGAGTTGTCTTTCGAGGCAGGCTCAGTATTACGGCCAGGATTGCCTTCCGAGACTAGCTCGGAAATTGGCCAGAGTTGTCTTTCGAGGCAGGCTCAGAATTATGGCCGCAGTGCCTTCCTAGGCAGGCCCAGTGTTATGGCCAGAGTTGTCGTTCGAGGCAGGCTCAGTACAATGGCCAGGGTCACCTTTTCGAGACAGACCCTGGAAGCTGGCCAGAATTGTCAACTCAAGGGGCACGTATTATGGCAGGCGTGGCCTGTGCATTATGAATGATGGAGGATGTCAGTTTAAAATTGATTTAACTAGCATGTGCAACATAGATTCTTCAGTATATGGAACTTCGTTACTGTCTAACATACCATTTCTTTAGGATATTTATGGCATGCATCTATTTCAAAATTGAATACTATTCAGGTCCCATTTACAGGGATCCCAGGAGACATTTGGATTTCTGGATGGGGCTATGATAATGGTTATGCATTGCTATGGGCTATTTCAGCTCCCATGTTATCTACCAAATTACTAAACTGGTGCTGGGACTGCTCAGAGCTCAAAAATCACTTGTTATGGCTTAACTGGATGATATTACTTTTTTTCTGTTGTTTTTTTTTGTCTTGTTTTGGTTAAGTTTTAGTTTGTTGGGTTGTGTTAGGGGAGGTGAAACATGTTCTCTGTCTCTTCCTTCGGGGGAATGTGACTTTTTCGTGTTGTATCCCCCTTCTCTGCCTCCGTCTGCGCTGAAGCCTAATGGCGGAGCTGACGACCTCCAACCTGCGACCGACCCCGAGGCTACGGAGGCAGAGCCAGCCAGGACTTACCAACGAGAGGCTGGCCGTCTTCGGGGCTGAGGCAGCGGTGGCCCGACTTGCTGGTGCGGCGTTCTGGCTTTCGGCGGTGGCCTGGAGCTGGTGCAGCGTGGTCCGGAGCGGAAACTGCGCGACCCGGAGCTGGGGCAGCGGCCTGGAGCGGAGACTGCAGGACCCGGAGCTGGGGCAGCGGCCTGGAGCGGAGACTGCGGGACCCGGAGCTGGGGCAGCGGCCTGGAGCAGAGACTGCTGGACCCGGAGCTGGGGCAGTGGACTGGAGCGGAGACTGCGGGACCCGGAGCTGGGGCGGCGGCCTGGAGCTGGGGCGGCGGCCCGGAGCAGAGACTGCGGGACCCGGAGCTGGGGCAGCGGCCTGGAGCTTGGGCGGCGGCCCGGAGCTGATGCTGTGGCGGGCCGTCTCGGCGTTCTGGCTTTCGGCGGCGGCGACATCACCAAGGAGGTCCGCTGGACTGGAGGGCGGCATCTTCGGCCTGGATTGATCGCCTCATCGCAGAGGGAGAACAAGGAGGGAAGAGACGGAGACTAAGACTTTGCCTCCATCACAGTGAGGATGTGCTTGGTGAACTCACTGTGGTGGATGTTTAATTTGTGTTTATTGTATGTTTTGTTATTATTGGTTCTGTGTATGACTGCAGGCAACATAATTTCGTTCAGACCGAAAGGCCTGAATGACAAATAAAGGAATCTATCTATATTCTAAACACTGTTTTTGCTAAAATCAACTGTTTTCAGCCGCAACTATATTTAAGAAATTGAGGTTCCACCAGTTAATTAAAGTTGATACCAACTACAGTTATTGGTTATTCGGTATTACCGTTAACTATTCATTATCTGTGACTCCGCCCTGGGGCAAGAGATTGGAATCAATAGAAGCCTGTAACAATCTTGTTATCAGCAGTCTTCTATTCATCAAGTGTAAATTGGCAATATAGCAGCTGTGTTTCGGCTGTGCAATTTGGTGACAGATCGATGCTTTTACCAGCTGAAGCCACCAAAGCCACAATGGTGGACGAACAATATTCAGCATTGCTCCAGTAGTTGGTCAAAAATCATCAGTTATTACAAACTGAATCAAGTGCTAAGATGCAAAATTACGAATACCATCTCTAGTTATGCAGACGAATGAGATTTGCATGAATTACCAATTCTTCAGTTATTGGTATCAACTACCTATAGACACTAGTGCATACTATGGGTTAAAGGGTTATTATGCGGATATGCATGCTCAGTTCCACGTTGATACACTGTGGTGGTGGCATTTGTTTGTCACATGGGTGCAATCAAGCCAAAGTATCCTGTCATATTTACCCAACTTTATTTGGCGTTGGTGTATCATCACGTAAAATCAATGACAACACAGAATGGATGTTGGATCACTAAGTATTTTATGACATCATGGCTCAATGGAACACCGAATATCGATATGTTTGCATCCAGGCTCTTTCACCGGTTGCAAGACATCTGGCATGACAGTGGCGAGATACATTCTCGCTACTGGAGGAATGTTCTTTTATGTCGTTGCTCCATTTTGCCTCATCAGTCGGGTCTTGCAACAAATTCAGCAAGATCCCGCTTCAGGGGTTTTCGTACTGTCTGACTGGCCTATGTACCCATGGTTTCCCGCAATGTTTGGGAATTATAGTAGAACCCTATATGGGGTTTTCTAAACATAAACTTGGCTGGTTCAGCCTGGGACTGGGGGAACCAGCCTCTGCATGATTAATCAATTCATTGCCTTACAGAATCTGAGAAGACAACCCCTGCGGCTCGGGATGTCAGACCGATCCATGTATGTGCTCACTGCAGTGTGCAGGGATAGCACCAGCAAAGCAGTACATTTCCTCTTCAGGAGATGGGAAACTTTTTTTGTTTAAACGCTATGTTACATATTAATACGGCACGGACACTGAAGTCTTAAAGTTCATTTTCAATGGGCCCTTGACAATAATTAAGTTATAGTCCCATCAACTGTGCCAACGTGCTTCTTATCAAATTTGCTGCAGCGAGCGGGACCCAGCTCTGTCGGGTCTCACCCTCTGATTCCAGTTTATTAGGATATCTTTACACAAGTTTCCCCAGACACAAGTACACGGAAGTATGGTATATTGACATTGTGTTAACACTACTTTACCAGGTGGCTCCAGCTATCCCTATCATTGGCTCGGCTCTCACAAGGTAGTATCCCTTTGGCGCTGTCCTCAGCGCAACGGGTCGAGTCAGTACATAAATTGCGACTGGGCAGGATGTTTATACCTGCTAATAATTTAATATTTTGTGTTTACGATCAGTTAAGCAGGGCAGCCAGTGTCAGGTCTCAAACTAGTTCTCATGGCATACCCCATGCACCTTCGGTTATGTGTGGTCACACGTTTACAACATTACGTCTAGATCACCTAGAGCCTTAGAGGCTCTCATACTACCTATGTAGTTAGTTACTAAAAACCTCATAAGAGATATCAGTTCAGACCACTTCCAGGTGGTTATATGGGGTTCTGGCTCATACAGGAGTAGATACAAATTCTAATTTTCAAATCTCACTCCACCAGGGCTGCTACTACATCAGCAGCAAGGGTTATGTATGGTCCTCTGGACCACATCCTGCCGACTGCAGGATGATCTAGGGAACAAGTTTTCCAAACATTTTATTTTAACCCATTGCCAGATTAGGGGTATTTGCCAACTCTATGTTAGGTTCTATTTTATAGTTTCCCCCCGGATGAGAGGGGTTACTATTATTATTATTTGTTCATTTATTAGCATCAGCATGTTTTAAAACGATGTCATGTCTGAATGCATTATTAATGTTTACCCTTACTTGTGGTAAACTGAGGCAGTCGTGATTGTGTGGACTCGTTTTTTCCACGGCATGAAATCAGAGCTTTAAAATCTTCACGTAGTCACTCACGTGACTCCGAAGTAAAATAGTAAGATTAAACGAGAACTTACCAGTTTGAAGTTTGATCTTGATTTTATGAGGAGTTACGATGAGCGATTACGTCCCTCTGCTCCCTCCCTCATATTATCAAGGTCATCTGGTAGTTTCCAGTTCTCAATCTTACTATCCTCAGGTCATTTCTCTTGTCTGTGATTTCACACCGCTGCTTTGAAGATTGACGCGCATGCGGACTGACATCCCTTCTTCACGTAATCGCTCATCGTAACTCCTCATAAAATCAAGATCAAACTTCAAACTGGTAAGTTCTCGTTTAATCTTTTTAGCTTTGAAAAACTCCTTTGTGGCTTTAGCAGTATGTTTTGGGATCATTGTCTTGCTGCAGAATGAACCACCGCCCATGAGTTTTGAGGCATTTGTTTGAACTTGAGCAGATAGGATGTGTCTGTACACTTCAAAATTCATTAAGGTACTACCATCAGCAATTGTATCATCAATGAAGATAAGTGAGCCTGTACCTTCAGCAGCCATACATGCCCAGGCCATAACACCTCCACCACCGTGTTTCACAGATGAGGTGGTATGCTTTTTGATCTTGGGCAGTTCCTTCTCTCCTCCATACTTTGCTCTTGCCATCAATTGATATAGATTAATCTTCGTCTCATCTGTCCACAAGACTTTTTTCCAGAACTGTGGTTGCTCATTTAAGTACTTCTTGGCAAACTATAACCTGGCCATCTATTTTTGCGGCTAACCAGTGGTTTGCATCTTGCAATGTAGCCTCTGTATTTCGGTTCGTGAAGTCTTCTGCGGGCAGTGGTCATTGACAAATCCACACCTGACTCTTGAAGAGTGTTTCTGATCTGTCGGACAGGTGTTTGGGGATTTTTCTTTATTATAGAGAAAATTCTTCTGTCATCAACTGTGGAGGTCTTCCTTGGCATGCCAGTCCTTTTGCAATTAGTAAGCTCACCAGTGCTCCCTTTCTTCTCAATGATGTTCAAACAGTTTATTTTGGTAAGCCTAAGGTTTGGCTTAACAGATGTCCCTAACAGTTTTATTCTTGTTTCTCATAATTGACTTTCATTGGCACAACTTTGGTCCTCAAGTTGATAATCAGCAATAAAAATTTTCAAAGGTGTTGGAAAGACTGGAGGAAAGATGAGATGCTGAGAGCTCTCTTATACCTGAATGAAGGAGGCAATTAAACACACCTGAGCAATTACACACATCGGTGAAGCCATGTGTCCCAAAATGTATGGTGCACTGAAGTGTGTGTGCGGGGGGGGGGGGGGGGGGGGGGGTTTCTACATGGTGAAATCAAAATGTATAAAAATACCCTTTAATAAAATCTGACAATGTGCACTTTAACCATATGTTATTTTTTTCTACTGCACATCTCAAATTGTGGAGTACCGAGGCGAATAAATAAATGATGGGTTTGTTCCAAACATTATGGAGGGCAAAATCCTATAGGATCTTTGATGGAGGGCACTGTATGATCTTGAGTGGATGTTTCCGCTAGTGGGGGAGTCTTGGACCAGTGGTCATAGCCTCAAATTTAAAGGATGTTCCTTTATAAAGGAGATGAGGAGAAATGTATTTAGTCAGAGGGTGGTGAATCTGTGCAATTCTTTGCCAGACAGGGGTTGACATCCGAGCTCGGCGGGAGTGTCCTGGGGAGTCGTGAGTCGCAATAGGTAGCAAGGTGAAAAGTAAAAGTGGCAGTCAGACAAATCCAGGGCAAAAATCAAAAAGGGCCACTTTTCAACATAATTGTATAAGGGGTAAGAGCGTTGTAAAAACAAGCCTGAAGGCTTTGTGTCTCAATGCAAGGAGCATTCGTAATAAGGTGGATGAGTTGAACGTGCAGATAGCTATTAATGATTATGATATAGTTGGGATCACGGAGACATGGCTCCAGGGTGACCAACGCTGGGAGCTGAACATCCAGGGATATTCAATATTCAGGAGGGATAGAGAGAAAGGAAAAGGAGGTGGGGTAGCGTTGCTGGTTAGAGAGATTAACGCAGCGGAAAGGAAGGACATTAGCTTGGAGGATGTGGAATCGGTATGGGTAGAGCTGCGAAACACTAAGGGGCAGAAAACGCTGGTGGGTGTTGTGTACAGGCCACCTAGCAGTAGTAGTGAAATTGGGGATGGCATCAAACAGGAAATTAGAAATGCGTGCAACAAAGGCAAAACAGTTATAATGGGTGACTTCAATCTACATATAGATTGGGTGAATCAAATTGGCAGGGGTGCTGAGGAAGAGGATTTCTTGGAATGTATGCGGGATAGTTATCTAAACCAACATGTAGAGGAACCAACGAGAGAGCAGGCTATTCTAGACTGGGTATTGAGTAATGAGGAAGGGTTAGTTAGCAGTCTTGTTGTGCGTGCCCCCTTGGGCAAGAGTGACCATAATATGGTTGAGTTCTTCATTAGGATGGAGAGTGACATTGTTAATTCAGAAACAACGGTTCTGAACTTAAAGAAAGCTAACTGAGGGTATGAGACGTGAATGGGCCAAGATTGACTGGCAATTAGTTCTAAAAGGGTTGACGGTGGATATGCAATGGAAGGCATTTAAAGACTGCATGGATGAACTACAAAAATTGTTCATCCCAGTTTGGCAAAAGAATAAATCAGGGAAGGTAGTGCATCCGTGGATAACAAGGGAAATCAGGGATAGTATCAAAGCAAAAGATGATGCGTACAAATTAGCCAGAAAAAGCAGCATACCAGAGGACTGGGAGAAATTCAGAGACAGCAGAGGAGGACAAAGGGCTTAATTAGGAAAGGGAAAATAGATTATGAAAGAAAACTGGCAGGGAACATAAAAACTGACTGCAAAAGTTTTTATAGATATGTGAAGAGAAAGAGATTAGTTAAAACAAATGTAGGTCCCTTGCAGTCAGAAACAGGTGAATTGATCATGGGGAACAAGGATATGGCGGACCAATTGAATAACTACTTTGGTTCCGTCTTCACTAAGGAAGACATAAATAATCTGCCGGAAATAGCAGGGGGCCGCGGGTCAAAGGAGATGGAGGAACTGAGTGAAATCCAGGTTAGTCGGGAAGTGGTGTTGGGTAAATTGAATGGATTAAAGGCCGATAAATCACCAGGGCCAGATAGGCTGCATCCCAGAGGACTTAAGGAAGTAGCTCCAGAAATAGTGGATGCATTAGTGATAATTTTTCAAAACTCTTTAGATTCTGGAGTAGTTCCTGAGGATTGGAGGGTAGCAAACGTAACCCCACTTTTAAGAAGGGAGGGAGAGAGAAAACGGGGAATTACAGACCAGTTAGTCTAACATCGGTAGTGGGGAAACTGCTAGAGTCAGTTATTAAAGATGGGATAGCAGCACATTTGGAAAGTGGTGAATCATTGGACAAAGTCAGCATGGATTTACGAAAGGTAAATCGTGTCTGACGAATCTTATAGAATTTTTCGAGGATGTAACTAGTAGAGTGGATAGGGGAGAACCAGTGGATGTGTTGTATCTGGACTTTCAGAAAGCTTTCGACAAGGTGCCACATAAGAGATTAGTGTACAAACTTAAAGCACACAGTATTGGGGGTTCAGTATTGATGTAGATAGAGAACTGGCTGGCAAACAGGAAGCAAAGAGTAGGAGTAAACGGGTCCTTTTCACAATGGCAGGCAGTGACTAGTGGGGTACCGCAAGACTCAGTGCTGGGACCCCAGCTATTTACAATTTATATTAATGAACTGGATGAGGGAATTGAAGGCAACATCTCCAAGTTTGCGGATGACACTAAGCTGGGGGGCAGTGTTAGCTGTGAGGAGGGATGCTAGGAGACTGCAAGGTGACTTGGATAGGCTGGGTGAGTGGGCAAATGTTTGGCAGATTTATAATGTGGATAAATGTGAGGTTATCCACTTTGGTGGCAAAAACAGGAAAGCAGACTATTATCTAAATGGTGGCCGATTAGGAAATGGGGAGATGCAGCGAGACCTGAGTGTCATGGTACACCAGTTATTGAAAGTAGGCATGCAGGTGCAGCAGGCAGTGAAGAAAGCGAATGGTATGTTAGCTTTCATAACAAAAGGATGAGTATAGGAGCAGGGAGGTTTCTACTGCAGTTGTACAGGGTCTTGGTGAGACCACACCTGGAGTATTGCGTACAGTTATGGTCTCCAAATCTGAGGAAGGACATTATAGCCATAGAGGGAGTGCAGAGAAGGTTCACCAGACTGATTCCTGGGATGTCAGGACTTTCATATGAAGAAAGACTGGATAGACTTGGCTTATACTCGCTAGAATTTAGGAGATTGAGAGGGGATCTTATAGAAACGTACAAAATTCTTTTGGGGTTGGACAGGCTAGATGCAGGAAGATTGTTCCCGATGTTGGGGAAGTCCAGGACAAGGGGTCACAGCTTAAGGATAAGGGGGAAATCCTTTAAGACCGAGATGAGGAAAAACTTTTTCACACAGAGAGTGGTGAATCTCTGGAACTCTCTGCCACAGAGGGTAGTTGAGGCCAGTTCATTGGCTATATTTAAGAGGGAGTTAGATGTGGCCCTTGTGGCTAAGGGGATCAGGGGGTATGGAGAGAAGGCAGGTACGGGATACTGAGTTGGGATGATCAGCCATGATCATATTGAATGGCGGTGCAGGCTCGAAGGGCCGAATGGCCTACTCCTGCACCTATTTTCTATGTATCTATGTGAGGGCCCGATACACCCGCCAAACCGCGGCAACGACTGGAATGAGCCACGGTCGGTCTGACTCGTCCCACGGGCCTCCCAGCGAACAGCGGAAAAGCCGGGCGGCGAGGCCTGTCTGGGCCAAAGGAGCCACAGCGGCAATGGGAGCCTCGGCGGCGGTGGAGTGTGACAGGGAACGGGGGGGAGATACTGGGGGATCGGCGTGGGGAAACCGCCTTGAAGATCAATGGGGGACCCGGCGTGGGGGAGCTGTGGGGACACTTTAGTTTTAGAATCCTCTGCCCAGGGAATAAGTCTGTGTTTGTTTGTTCATTGTGGTTTAGGCGCTGTACACACGGCAGCCAGCCAACATTCCCTTGTACTTTTCTTTTTTTTCACTTTTAATTTCAAGATTTTGCGTACCTTGTTGCGTGTTGTGACTGATGGCAAACTTGATGAATAAAGTTTTATATGTATAGATCAGCCATGACTGACTGGTGGAGTAGACTCGATGGGCCGAATGGCCTAAATCTGCTCCTATGACGTGAACTTTACTGTCGAGGTCGTCCAGGAGGGTTCTCACCTTCAAGGTCCTCAACTTTACCTCAGGGCTTCTTCACCAACCGCAGTGGGGAATAATCTCAATTGTTGAGAGCGAACTGAAGGGACAGCGCCAGTGGCACGGTGTGTGGAGCGGGCAGCGACGGCCCGGGCTGTGAGTGAGGGCGCCATTGCCGCCAGTGACACGGTGTGTGTGTGTGTGTGGGGGGGGAGCGGGCAGCGACGGCCCGGGCCGTGAGTGAGGGCGCCATTGCCGCCAGTGACACGGTGTGTGTGTGTGTGTGGGGGGGAGCGGGCAGCGACGGCCCGGGCTGTGAGTGAGGGCGCCATTGCCGCCAGTGACACGGTGTGTGTGTGTGTGTGTGTGGGGGGAGCGGGCAGCGACGGCCCGGGCTGTGAGTGAGGGCGCCATTGCCGCCAGTGACACGGTGTGTGTGTGTGTGGGGGGGAGCGGGCACCGACGGCCCGGGCTGTGAGTGAGGGCGCCATTGCCGCCAGTGGACACGGTGTGTGTGGGGGGGGGGGGGAGCGGGCAGCGACGGCCCGGGCTGTGAGTGAGGGCGCCATTGCCGCCAGTGACACGGTGTGTGTGTGTGTGGGGGGAGCGGGCAGCGACGGCCCGGGCTGTGAGTGAGGGCGCCATTGCCGCCAGTGACACGGTGTGTGTGTGTGGGGGGGGGGGGGGGAGCGGGCAGCCACGGCCGGGCTGTGAACGAGCGGCGGCCGCGCGCGGGCAGACAGATTGGGGCCGCGCGAGACGCAGCCGTTGGCCCCGTGCGTTTGAATCCCAACGGCCGCAGCGCGAGCGCGCCCACCCCGGCGGAGGGTGACGACACGTCACCGGCCGCCAGCCGAGCTGTGATTGGTGGAGCGTTCAGCCGCCCACGTGGGGCCCGGCTCGCCCCGCCCGCCCGCTCGCCGCTGATTGGAGGATGGGAATGGCGGGCGGGAGAAAGCGAGGCTCCCATTGGTTGAGCGGCGGCAGAGCGGAGCCCGAGGGACGGGCAACTCGATCACCACCTGCAGTGGGTGAACACGAAGCCCAACATGAGTCCGTCGGTGCTAGGAGCAGAATCAGGCCACTCGGCCCATCAAGTCTTATCTGAATGGTGGCCGATTAGGAAAAGGGGAGATGCAACGAGACCTGGGTGTCATGGTACACCAGTCATTGAAAGTAGGTATGCAGGTGCAGCAGGCAGTGAAGAAAGCAAATGGTATGTTGGCATTCATAGTAGCAATGTTACAAAATTTTGAGATTTTAAAAATAAAGTCTGCAATTTATCCCATCAGATAAAGCATAAAAAGAAGTTTAATTTGACACCTAATTCACTTTCATATCTTCAGTATTAAAAAAGTTATGGCCATTTTCATACTCGGAAATTAGCATCTTGTTCCCTATTGCTTTCCATTGACTTAACACAAAAGCTGTGATCGAGGACAGTCAAAAGCCCATAACTTTCTTAAAATTAAGAGAACTGAAAGAAATTCTCAGTTATTATAGATTGAAGCATTCTGAAACAAATATGAAACAATCTTACTTAGATGACATGAAATTAAAACATATAATTAGCTAGTTACCTAATTGTAGCTAATTACAAAATTCAATTACTGAATCTAAACATCTATCAATTTCTTAAGAATAGATTAACATTTTTAAATAGCCTAAGTGTCCAAATAATATTCACAC